>MU795209.1:0-41478 GCA_027886305.1 Lentinula aff. lateritia | reverse complement strand
AGTCCTGCAGGGTAAAGTAAAAGACAATAAGGAGGGACTAGAATGAATGGGTATGTGTAGCGAGAAAGAACAATAAGGAGAGATTACAATAAAAGACAGATCTTCGGAATACCGAGCGGCGAGGTGGAGGCCCGAGGCATGGACTTGACATCAGGTTCGTACCTCACCTGGAGAATTATGCCTCAATGTGTCCGCTCTTTCTTCTATTGAACGATCTCTTGTAATATCTTTAACTACTGAATTCTCGCTTTCCGATTCAGCCGCACCGGCCGAACCTGTTTCTGCTCTTTTGAAATTCCCTACTCTTGTTGATTCTGGTTCTACTGACTCTTCTATTGATACTCATTACACTTCACAAAATTCTATTCGAACAATCAAGATCTCTCCTGTTAATCTTTGTTTATTTGATGGTTCATTATCTTCCAAACCCATTACCGATATGGCGAACATCGCCGTTTGGTGAAATTTTGCATTTTTATTGGGGTGCAATTTGAATCAGGCGGTTAGACTGTGCATGTGATGTGCGGAATCACTTTGTAATTATCACTGGCCCAAATCTACATGGCGGTGAACAATACTGTCGCAACGAAAATACCACCATACCCTTCTCCCAGCGCAAGGAAAGCTTTATCTCCTACCCAGATTGCAAATTTGAATCGGACTATATTTGCTTGTATCGGAGATGTTCTATCGCTCCCATCTACTAAACGCAACACTTCCGCGGCACATAATTTCGTCTCTACATACGCCAGAGACGCCGCTGTACAAACACTGGAGGTCCTAATATGGGGCAATGGTGCTGTTAGTTCTAAAGTGGAGTATGCGATACGGAGTAGAGTTCTACAATTGGCGGAGAAATTGGACAAGCTGGATGTACAGACCCTTCTGGATCTTGTCATCGTCTATGCGAAAACGAATCTCAATCGATTACGTGCGGTGCTCGAACTCAATAGTCACAGCCTGGCAACCTCAGAACTGGTGTCACCCTTTGTCCTTCTTCTTCTTCAGTTCGACAATTCTCCCGGCCTCTATGCACTTCGTAAAGCTTCCCATTGTATTTCATCCCTTCTCCATGTTGCCCCTTTTGCCACCCTCCGTGCATTTGCCTGTTCCAAAGAATTCGTTCTTGCCTTAGCGACTATCTACCACACGGGAATGAACACTGTTGCACAGTCCTATGGTGGTCTCAACCTGACCATAAGTGGCGGGCCAGATGCCGACGATTGGGAGAAAATCTGGCTAGAAACCAAAGTATCTTTCATGGACTCATTCCATGCATGCATGGTGTGCTTGCTCAACGGCCTGGCGTCGGCGTCGGGACCGAATCTCGCAGCAGAAGCTGATGCAACGTTCGACATCGTTCTTGCTCTTTTGGAAAGCAACTCAAGTGCTGAACAACCTCAGACCCCGTTTCTCAATCAATCTATCCTGGCTGATTATCAGCAATCTTATGATCTTATGCGCACACTTTCCTCTTCTCTTCAACGCGCAGTGGAACGTGATGCGCGCCTAGAATTATTGGAAGCAAGTCTGCGGGAATTGGAGACTCAGTCAGGACCAGCTGAAGTCGGAGTGAAGAACCCAGGTGCATTAAGACTGTTGTTACGCTCTTCCGGTGTTCCTCCCGGTATTGACAACCGGGGTATTGGCAGTGGTTGGAACAAGGGAAACGGCAAAGGAAGGGAAAAAAAGAATGGGGTATCTATCTCCACTGCCGCTGCCTCTGTTGCGGCGACTTCGCAATCCATATCAAAAAATGACATCGATGTCAAAATCAGCCAGGTTCTCGATATCTTTCCGGACCAAAAACCCCTTTATATTCGTGATCTACTTTTACATCCTTCTTACCCATTCGCTAGTAATTCGGACGGGGCGGAGAGAGTCATCGAGGCTTTATTAGAAGGGACCGCACCTTCTTGGGATGAAGTACGAAATGCAAGCAAAGCAGTGGCAGCAGACCAAAAATTGGATCCCATTCCACCAGTAACCGAAAGACGCAATATATTTGATGCAGAAGAAGTGGATGTATCTAAGTTCAGAGTTGGAAAGAAGAGGTTTGTGACTGTTTTATCGGCTTACATGGGGGCGATTTATGTTTCCTACGTTATTTTAGTGAGGATGTCCGATTGCTCTTCCGGGACCGTGAAACCGTGGAACAGATGAAGGCAGATATACTCAGACGGGTAGAGGAATTCTCGTCTTCAGAAGACGAAGACGAAGACGAAGGCAAGTACATAGACGCAGACGATGACCCGCTTGCTCCCACAGTGGCTAACAAAATCAAAATTGTTGGAGACGGGGAAGACAGTGATTCTTCCGACTCTGAGGGTGGTCATAACGATGACACTGATCAACCTGCCAAATTGTCCCCTGAAACAATATTGGAGTTGGCATACATTGAGAATGCTAAACTCTTCGATAGAGATTCGGCCACAAGGGGTAGTCAAGCTCGGAAAGATCTCAAGGAAAAGACGGGGTGGGAAGATGAGCAGATCGAGGGATGGAGAATAATGTTGGACCGAGATGTGAGAAGTCTTTTTTCCTGGAAATCCATTCTCACTGACCACCTGCGCAGCCGAGGAAGAAAGAACGGATCTTGAAGAAACATGAATGGTCTGGGAATAAACCTTTATATCCTATTGAACAACCTGAAGCTTCCTCCAGTGGAGAAGGCCGTGGACGCGGAGGAGGTCGAGGAAGGGGCGATAATCCCGTAGCGCGTGTAAGAGGTCGAGGTCGAGGTGGTAGGGGTAGAGGCGGTGGTGGCACGGACAATGCGTACGAGCGTGCGTGGAAGGAGAAGAACAAAAATCGCGCTCGGAAGAGTGGCCACGATAAGAAAATGGCACGATCGGGCGCTGGACCACCGACATGATTGATTCGAGTGCTGGGCTTGAATTCGGCAGAATAGAACGACTCACTACCGTCTCTCTTACAACACCGCCTTGAACCACAGAAGACGGGGCCCAGTAAACTCATAGCCCGCACCCTCCGCCACTTCCTTACACGTCTGTACAAACCTAGTCACCGACTCTCACTTATCCGCCTACTATGTGGGGATATGGTCCCCATCACTTTCTGACCTTCCCCGGCTCGTATACACTCGCCCGACTCGAGTGAAAGTCACTCAAAGCGGTGTCGTGCATGTCTCTGACCTCTGCAACCAGAATCCCCTGCATCATATCCTTTTACAAAGCACTGCAATCGCTGCGATCACTACTTTAAAGCACGAATCCCTCAATGATGTCGCGGTGCACATTCCCCCTCCCAATGTCCCGGACTTTACCAATGTGGAATCTCTACATTACCTCAAGGCTTCCATGTTTAAGTGGAACTCAGTACGTCAGATAGCGCGGTTTGTTAACGATGTAGTTGCATTATGGAAGGTTTTCATACATCAAGAATCGGATGGTGAGAGCAATGAGGAAATCTCTAACAGGGAAGATTGATTCATATATCTATTTACGCTCTCATGTACCTCTACTTCCTCTGCCTTGACGTCCGGGCAACAGTCTACCTTCTCCTTGTGGGTTGCGCTCGCTGTCGTTTGACCATTGAGACTGGCCGTTCCGTTTAGGGGACCACACCGAAGAATGCACGGTACTGGTGAACACCGGGTGCGACCCAGCCGTCGTTGACTTGTTGTTGACATTTGCGGAAAAGTATCGTCAAAGGATGGACATTGTATATCCTTGACGGAATTCATATAAATTAAACAACTAGCGATTCGTGGATCACATCCTCCTAGCTATTGAACACGAACTTCATCACTTCTTTGCGGCGAATGTACATCAAGCGCTACTCCAAGATATAATGTCTGGAACTGATGTTCCCGGGAGGTTGAAGGATTTGTTGAGTGAAGATGAGGGTATAACTGCGAGGAGGCGGTTTTTGAATGAGAGGCTGACACGATTGGAGGAAATTCGCGAACAGCTGTCTCAGTTCAATACCTAATGGTAGATACCCTTCAATATTCAATTCCAGAGCCCGAGTCTGTTCAAGTTTGCTGTCTATCAATAAATTTCCTCTCACATAATCCCTTTCACAATTCTTGCTCTTGTATGTACATTGTACCAATATCTTGTTACCCTTACGTCGTCTCGTTATCTCTGTTCCCTCAATCCACCGTAGAGCAATGACAACAGCGAAACAAATTCCCATATACACATCATTGACTCAAATTTTCCTCTGTCAATGTAGTGGCCGAGTCGAAAAAGAGAATTTTCTAAAGTTTCAGAAGTTAGGACTGACTTGCAGTGTTGAGGAGGTGGAAGGGTGGAAGGATGGATATTCAAGCTTTTCACAACCCAATCAAATTGGCGGGGAGAAGATAACATTCGTAAGGTTGGGGCAAGGACACCAGAACCAAAGGATGAATGGAGGCGGAAGTGAAAGTCGATAGTGTGATCCCTTTCGTTTGACCCCCCGTGATTGACGTTCTCCTTCTAGTAGAAGGCCTTCCGAATCGCTACAGGCCGTTGGGAGCCATATCTATAATCAAAGTCTGTGTCAACAAGGATGGGCATGCCATTCTAAGTCTTTGGTCGTGGCTAGGCAGAGAATGTATCGATTGGGTCAGTGAGGGCGGACTCCGGAGCCAAACCGGACCGAACAACCGGAAGTGCCAGCGCTTGTTGGCCAACAACAGTAGCTCAGTTTCAATCTATGATCTAGCGGACGTGTTTAATGGACGATCCATGGGCCAATGCCTGGGATGAGTCACACTCTGAAAACACAACTTCTTCCGTTCCCACTAAATCCATATTTTCAACTTCCACCTGGAGGGATCCTGCAGAGAACGAAACAGATATCGCCCTGCCGTCTTGGTCCGTAGGGCCAGCTGTAACTTGGAATGAACCGTCTGATGATGCACCAACATTATGGGGTTCCTCTACCTCCAATGATACTTCGGAACTACCCATCACTTCGAGCTTTAGTCCCAAAGGTGTCGACTGGAAATCCTCGTACGAGAGTATGAGTGCACATTTCGGAGGCTCAAGTGTTGACGAGAACTCGGAAACAGAAGAGGTAGGAGATGCAGAAGAATCAAACGAGGGGGAGGGAAAGCATGATCAAATAGATGTTGATGTTGATGAATACGAAGCTGTTGCAGCCAAGGGCGAGACTCCAGGGATAGTGGATCCATGGACACCTCCTCAAAGTACCTTCCCTACTTCCACGTCTCTTAGCTCGGTCCTGGAAAAAACCGCGTCCAATTCTCCACCTGCGCCACGCAGTCCCGATGCATTTGAATTTGGTACATTCGAATCTGGCGCTTCCGACTCTTTAGCCGGACCTTCTACCGAGGGAAAAACCTGGGACTCGGGCAGTCTCTCTAACCCAGAATCAGAATGGGGTACTGCATGGGCATCTCAAGAAGCAGATTCAAATGATGTTGAAGATGTAGAGGCTCTGGACGAGTGGGAAAGAGCCAAAAGAGAGAAAGAGAAAATGGATCGCGTGGTAGTGAGTTTCCTGCATCTGACGTCTACTCTCTGCATTTCGCTCAAACAATACTTATTTCCAGCCTCCGGAATTTCTTGCATCAATTCTGCGTACTTTAGAGGAAATTTCGGACGATTTATGGCCCCCGCCCGTCCAAGCGAAACCAAACCACGTAAACAATGTGCCTACTACAGACACAACGCAGGAGCCTTTGAAGGATACAAGTGACGATGACCCCTCGGACAGGGACTCTCCAAATTCAGATTCCGTCGGCGAGAGAGAACCTGAGGATGTAGCGGAACGATCCGTCATCCAGGTTGAGGATGAGAACAAGTCTTTGAATGATGAAAGTCAACCTGAAGAAACACTCGCCCATTGGAAAGGTGGTATAGATGCGGTTGAGGGCCTGTGAGTGCTCCCCTTTATCGTAACATATGCAACTCATATTCACATCTACCATACAGGTTGGACCTTTGCCAGACTATAATTCCACCTTTGCCACCGCTTTCATCCCTTCCGTCCCTCCCTTCACAAACTAAATCATCGCCTATAATGAAACGCAGCTCAGAGGCCCTTCGTTTGACGCGTTCGACAGTGATTTCCTCTTCCGGCCCTCTTGGAATGTATCTGAAAACCAAAGGGTCCATCGAATGGGAGGTTGCAGTAAAAGCACGGCCAGAGAAAACAAGTGAACAAGAGCGAGAAGAGATCGTTCCTGCCGGGTGGAGAATTTTACCGAAAGAAAAAGAAGACGAAACGCAAGTAGCGGCGCCCGAAATGAAGAGGAAAGGATCTAGCATATTATCGTCTTTCTTCGGAAGAAAGGCAGAAGCTTCACCTCCGGAGAGTAAAGGGAAGAAGGATAAAGAAGCAAGTCCCAGACCGTCTTTCGCATCATCTCGGAACAGCGTGGATTCTAAATCAGGAACTGCAAATGCAGAATCATCATCAACAGACAAGCTTCCCACCGGTCCTGCCTCTGCTCCAGTACTTTCAACGTCGACTGTGGGTGCTTCCACCTCTACCACTCTTACTCCTTCTACCTATGGCGATGGGGGCTCGCCTAATCTTTTCCACGACACACCAACAACATCTCCCGCACCTTCAGCAGTATCCCGCTTCCTAAACCGATTCTCCTCCTCCCGCGACAGACCTAGTCATTCTCGGCAAAACTCAAACACCTCATTGGCGTTGTCTACAGATGATCTCGAATTTCTACAGGATATCGTTCCCAGTGCTAGTGACGTTGATCATGAACACGAACTCGTACAAACAGGATCCGACGAGTTGGAATTGAATGGGCTTCAGAAGATGATAAACAGTGCGCCGCTACCTGCACCGCTGTTACCTCCCCGGCGAGCTCCTGGCCGAGATCCGCAGCAGTCGCAGTCGCAGTTGAGTTCACCACGGAGTCCATCAGATGATTCCATCACTGGAAGAAATGCCCCTTCGGATGCCTCGCGACAGAATAAGAACTTTGACTTTGCGTCGTCCTCGAGTCAGATACTGACTCCTTCCCCTGCCCTTCCTTCTCAAATACAAACCGCCATTACCCGGTCTTCGACGCCATCGTCTTTTGCTTCACCGTTATCGACTAGATCTTCCAGTCCTGGTTTAGATATGTTATCTATCGCAGGTTCTTCTATTGGCGGCAGAGCCTCGACGCTAACGAGTCCTAGTACGGGTATGAATGCCGTGGGTGGGAGTGCCATTCCAAGACCGTTGATGTCGTCGGCTGTGCCAAAAATCAGAACTCCCTCTTCCTCCTACTCCACGACGATGAAGAGGCCTACGCCTGTCGCCATCATGTCTCGTCCCTCATCGAAAACCCCCGACTCTGCCAGCCCTTTTAGCTTCCTTCCACCTCCGCCATCTATTCGTGGAGGTGGAAAAGCAACGTCATCTCCCTCGCTGTTGATTGACGATGAGCTGCCACGTGCCTCGTCGTCTGTTTCAGGTGTTTCGAACATTCCCGCAGCTTTGAACATACCTTCGACCTCTGCGACTTCTGCTCCTCTTCCCCAGCACCCCGACGACGACGACTTTTCTGATTTCCTCAGCGCAACCCCGACCGATGTAGTCCAGCCTCCCTTTTCAGCCTCAAACCTGTTCTCTCTTTCCTCTGCACAACCTCTGTTTTCTGCTGGATCTGCAGAATTCAACGGCCGCGACAGTGAGGGCCCCTCGGACGCCTTCTCTGCGCTATATGACAAACCCCTGAACACTTCCGTATCTTCCATCGCTTCTACGAATGCGGTGCACAACATGCTCCTTTCCAGTCATGAAATAGATTCTCTCGGTGATTCCTTGGATGCATTCGATGATTTTGCGTCCTCATCGTCTCCGGTGCAACGCTATACACTCCGAACCCCTTCACCGCCCGCCCTCCCCGATAAATCACCTGGAAAGTTGGCGGCGAGAAGGGCATTTGGTGCGGAGCCAACTAGTGCTGGGGTTTTGAGGAGAGCATCTACAGGGAAGAAAACTATGGGAGGATCAGGTGTGGGAGGCAGGATTCCTCCAGGAAGACTGAATTTACCTGCCCCCGTGTCTTCTTCGGCGTATTCGAAACATCGGGGCTCGGCAGCTCACGGAGCTTCCCCATCGTTCCTTTCCGAAAATTCTGTCAACTCCGCTTCTCCGTTGGTCGCTTCTTCATCTGAACCTACTCTTACGGGCACTCCGGCTTCATCCCCGTCCCCGAAGAACCATCAGAAGAAGGTATCCAAAGAAGCACATCAACGTACGCGAAGTCTAGTGGAAGATGCTGTGGCTCGGAGTGGGATCTGGCCTTCCCCTGCCCCGAGTACAGTTTCTTCAACTAGTGGTTATAGATCTGGATATGGGGCGTACGGGTTCGGTACGGCTCCCCCTTTAAGTCCTTTGCCGCCAATTTTGAGCCCCCCGCCTGAATCCTCTTCATCGAGCAAGAATAGAGGAGGAGATTTACTAGGGGCGCATGACGATGACGACGATGATGTGCCTTTAGCTTCGCTTGCTCCAGCTTCGACCTATGGATCTGTTCCGAAATCAACTATTGGTTCGTCTACGTTTGCAACGCAGCAGACCCAAACAAAGGCTGGACTAATACCCATGTCTTCTATGTCGTCTTCCCTTCCATACAGTACCAATGGCCCTAATTTGAATAGAAATGGTACACTTCCCCCAATACCGCTACCTGGACCTACGCTTCCCGGCCAGCAGCCGACGTTGCTAATGCGCTTTGGTGCGCTCGGCTCAGGGCCCGGTTCCAGTTCCAGCTCTGGCTTGGGTTCATCTTTGAATATCGCGTCTCCGGCTCCTGGTGTGTCCCCGCAGTTGATGTCAGTGTTTGGTGCTACTTTGGCACCTTCGACGTCAAAGACAACGACTGGGGGTTTGTCGGCGCAGGATTTATCATTCTTTGAGGGACTATGATTTTCCTGCGCGAATGAAGATTTGTACATACACTGAATATCCACTTCTGTTTCGTTTAGCTTTCACTGCTTTTTGTTTTTTTGTAACGTGTATTCTCAATGAGCTGTCGGACGAGTTTCTTGACATTCTCAAGCTCCCAAAACCGAACCCTATCATTTAGGCCAGACTGAGGCTGTAAATCTACATAATCATCATGTCACAACAATCTCCAACACCTTGATTCTGAACCGCTTTCAGATAATCTATGTCGGCATCCATACCAAAGACTATTTTGTTGTCGAATCAACCATAATGAGTTCAACTTCGGAGAGCAATCTGGAAAGCATAGAACTAGCGCAGATTCCACTACCTACCTCGAGCTCTACGCTTTACCTCAATCCTCCTGTCTCTGCTGCGCTTCCATCTGATAGTTTCTCCAACGTCAACAACGTACCATCTATAAACAGGAACCAATTATTCTTACCTCCAGTGGACAAAGGTTTTGGTGCTTGGTCTTTTGTGCGTATCTTACTGTGCGTCGTGTAGTATGCTGACTTGATATCTCTTGATATTCCATCCCTCGTTATCAGTTGACTGCAGCCTTCTTCGTGCAAGCCATTGTCTGGGGGTTTCCGACCTTGCTCGGTGTTTTTTTGGATGGTGCGTATTCACTGTAGTGAATTTCCGAACCCTCGTCAAATTGAATCTGTCCTTTTGACATAGCATAACATTCACCTCTCAGCCGAGGGCATCGAGTTTGCTTCCTATGATTGGTCCAATCTCAACTGGTATCATTTACTGTGACTCGGTTCCGATAAGAGTTACGAAGTTTGCTCCCAGTCCTATTCTTATACCTCGAGTTCAGGTGCTTTCATCACTCCTGTAATAACTAGATGTCCATATCATAAACGTCATTCCATGTACGTCGGCACAATATTCTGCTGGGTATCTCTGTTCGCTGCTAGCTACGACACTAAGGTGAAATTGCATCATGTACTTTACTCCTCAATTCTCACATTTCTGTCCAGGTCATACAACTAGTTACAAGGAGCCTTGCATGCTATCGGAGGATGTGAATATACACGAACATAATCCTGCAATCTCATTCTTTCTAACATTCAACTCTCTCTCTCTCCTCCTCCCCCTCGTAGCATTGCTCTACATTCCCTGCGTGTCTTATCTATTCCAATGGTCATGTCATACTCCGTTGAAGATGACAAAAGGATATCAACCACGCCTCCGAAACGATATAACTTAAGGAACAAAATCTGTAAGGCTCACGCAACCGGCGAGAGAGAGAGGCAGAGATTACACCCGCGCTCCTCCGGGGTCCTCTCGTGGGACGACTCTTTGACTTTTGACCAACCAGCAAACACCACGGGACTTTTCGCTTGGAAGGGTGTATCAATCACGGAGAGCCGTAGCATTTCGCCCCATGTGACGATTCGCGGCTCGGCGCTCAGTGCTCCGGAATAGAATTCGAAGTCTCTCTGTGAACATAAAACAAAGGATCCACATAGAATCTCATGAGCATTGCACCAGAAGACTGCCTTTCTTATTGACAGTTTTCCCCAGCGAAGCAAAAAATAAGATCCAACAATGTCTGCAGCGAATGACACCAACAGAACCACCACCAATGGATATCGTATCAATTCGCCAATCTCTCCACCTACTCCTAAATCTTCATACAAGATTGCCTCGATCCCTGGAGACGGAATTGGCCCAGAGGTCATTGCCGCCGCAGTCGAAATTTTGAAAGCCCTCACCAAGAAACTCTCGACGTTTGAACTTGACTTCACAGAGTTTGATTGGGGTACAGAGAGGTATCTGAAGACAGGAAGCTATACGCCCGAGGACTATCTGGAGGTTTTGCGGGAGTTCGATGCGATTCTGTGAATATAAACTTCCTTCGTCTATACACCCACCTGAATCTATTCGTAGGTTCGGCTCAGTCGGCTCTCCCTCCGTACCAGACCACATCTCACTGTGGGGGCTTCGTCTCGCCATCTGCCAACCATTACAACAATATGCCAACGTCCGCCCAACAAGAATTCTGCCTGGAACCAAATCCCCTCTTGCGAAATGTCGACCTGGGGACTTAGATTGGGTAATTGTAAGAGAGAACAGTGAAGGGGAGTATGCCGGACAGGGAGGAAGATCACATGTGGGGTGCGACCATGAAGTTGCTACTGGTCAGTGTCCCTCTTTCTCTCTGCGTGGTCGCTCTCGAGTAACCCGTACTAATGACACATTGCAGAACTCTCCATCTTCACTAGAACCGGTGTCAGGCGCATCGCACACTTTGCATTCAACGTCGCCCAGAATCGTCCTCGAAAAATGCTTACCTACGTCACGAAAAGCAACGCCCAACGAAACGGGATGGTGATGTGGGACGAAGTTGTCCAGGAAGTTGCGAAAGATTATCCAGATGTGTCTGTCGATCATATGTTGGGTGAGTCTAATGAGCCTATCAATGCTTTCAGGCTTTCCAGTTCCCTACTCCTTCTGAAGAATCTTTACACTTACTGTGTATTGATCATCGTAGTCGACGCAATGACAGTTCGCATGGTCCTCAACCCTCAGTCTCTCGACACCATTCTCGCCACCAATCTTCACGCGGACATTCTCTCCGACCTGGCTGCTGCGTTAGCAGGATCGATAGGTATCGCACCGACAGCAAATCTCGATCCTACGCGTAAAAATCCATCGAGTAGGTCCATATTATCCTAAAACACGGCCCTTCCCCTCTTTTACCTTATCTGGTCCCTGCAGTGTTCGAGCCCATCCATGGCTCTGCGTTCGATATCGCTGGTCTCGGCCTTGCTAACCCAGTAGCAACTTTCTGGTCTGCGTCGGAGATGCTTCACTGGCTTGGGGAATCTGCAGCGGCAATCAGTTTGATGGACGCTGTGGAAAAGACCTGTGCAGCGGGTATTGTTACAAAAGATTTGGGTGGGAAAGCGGGGACGAAGCAGGTTACGGAGGCTGTTCTAGGAGAAATCCTCAAGTTGTGATTGTCCGTCTGCAGTCGTGGTGAAACTAACAATCTGTTGGACAAGGGTCACAGTTCAATTTACGGTTGTCGGATCGGTATTGCACAAACATAATACATATATGAAGGATTCTTAGCGTAAGGAGTAGCGTAGGAAATAGCAATACAAGCGTATCAAGTACATAGACAAAAACGGATCCAGGCAGGAAAGATGGTCGGTGATTATTAACGCTACAGCATCCATTGAAAAGTTTCCAAAACAGCTGACAGTAAAAAAAATTCATCCACTGTGATGGTTCCACCATCTCTTCTTCGTAGAATGAGGGTGAGAATGAGTCAGGGGGTGTATATGGCCTTAAGATTATACCAATGAGCTTCAGTTTATGGAACGAACAAGCACACAAGATGATTCGCATACCTTCGTTCTCGTAGGCTTGCACAAACAGGAAGAAATTAGAATTTGAAGGTGATCATAATACCAATACGATCGACTCACCCCTGTTACTCTCACGGAAAGTGGGAACTACGGGAATTACATGACGCCCTGAAGACGGTCTGGGTGCGACTAGATGTATACTCCACGATGAGTACACGACTTTTGGATATGCGTCAAGATACTAACCAGCGTTCCCATAATTCATGGCATCGTTAGCAGCGATCGCATAAGGGGGCGGAGGGCTCGAAGGATAGTTATTTCCATTGCCACTAGTAGGAGGATGAGGAGTGGACTGAATGTATCGCTGTCCTTGATCGTGTTGGTCTACCCCATTAATTGTGACGACTTTTCGACCATCAGGGTAGGTGCGGGTAATGTGGACATTTCCCTATGAAATGGAGCTTTAGAATGGCCAAGACGAAAGAGAGTGTGTGTGTGACTGAACACAACGTACATCCCAGTCCCGACGTTTCTGTACAGTCTGTGTCACGCCATTTATCGTCTGTGACATCGTACTCTCAGCAGCCCACCTCCCAGAACCTGAACTAGAGCTCGTGTCCATGACTAGTGAAGGAAAAGTGGGGAAATGGGATATCATTGGGGGGAAGCCCATACCCATACCCATACCCATACCCATGCCTCTAGAGAACCCAGATGCAGAGAGCATGTTCCGGTGCACATCTTGTAGATCCGCCATCAAATCATCCCCTCCAAAATGCATGCCGCGCGCTCCCGAGAAACCATTGCCAAAGCCATCGAAGTTGTTGAAATCGCCTTCATAATTTGTATGACGGCGGTGAGGAGACCTGCTATCACGAGAGTGACGACGGTCCCGAGGGTAAGCGCCAAGGGAGTCGCGGAAGAAAGCATCGAAAAGTTCAAAAGGATCGGTGAAGTGGAAATCTGTAAACAATGTGAAGGGATCGGGAGGATTCGGACGAGGATAATCATTCCTCCGGGTTTGATACCGAGTTGAATAAGGATCATAGCGCGAGGCTAGAGGTGGGGTCTCTGCTGGAGGCGGAGGCCAAACGCCGTGTCGGTCGTAGGACTGTGTAAGAAGTAAGCGCAGGGTTACTGAAATAAATATGGGCGACCATTACATGTCGTTTCAAAGGATCTTTGAGGATTTCGTATGCATTATTGACCTACACTCACAAAGCGAACGCCACAATTAGCAAACCTTATTTGTATACCCATCAGTAATTCTTGGAACACACTTTTCTGAATTTGTCTTCAGCAGCAGCCTTCTCTGCAGGCGTGAAATTTGGAGGAAGTCGATCCGGATGTGTTTGCAATGCCTGTTTCTTGTATGCTTTGCGAACTACAACAGTTTAAATTAGTTGGAGATGGAAACGGAAATCAGTATTTGTATTTCAGACGTAGCAGAGAACTTACTATCCTCCGGAGTTGCTTCACGAGAGATATGCAAAATATCGTATAGATCTCCAGACATCTCGAAGGTGTTACTGTAGTGAGGGAAGAGATCAAGAAGCGAGTCAAGCTGTGAGAGCCTCGCACCGGCAATGCGTCTGATAAATTGAATTTTGACGCCGTCAGCATGGCTGTGGCGTTCGTGAGCGCTTATTGCAGCACTACAGTTCTTCGACGTTCTATTTACAACCTTTTTTGAAGAATCTAATTAAGCAAATTGAAAGAGACGATGAAAGCCAGCTGTAATATCTTGCAATCAGTAGCGAAGGCTACGTTTGTTAGACCACACTCGAGCTTAGAGTCAATCCAGTTTATTCAGGGCTTCTTCTACCGGTGAGCACATCGATCTCGTTGCAATAAATACATAATAAATAAGACCAGCAGCATACAATGATACATTAATGTTTAGTTATTCTTATGATAAATATACTGCAAGAAACCCAATGAGCATGCGCCCCAATATAAACATAGCAGGAAATACGAACCTAAGTGGTCAACACTTTACCGCCTCGAGTCTATGAACCTCTTTCCGACATTCCTTCAGACTGGCAGTGAGACGATCTTCCAGCTCATTAGATATCTCCTGCTCGATCAGTCTAGCCTGCTGACCGAGCCTCAGCATTTCTATTTCTGAAAGCAGCTTCTGACGCTCCTCCTGCCACATCGCATTCATTTTTTCGACTTCTCTCGCGTGATTATCCTTCTCCCTCTTCAAGTCAGCCACAAGATCGTTCATCAACTCCTCAACCATACCCTCCTTCCTTGTATCCACCACCATCTGCTTCGCCGATCTCGCTACAGCCCTTACCCGACCTTGCTTTACCCTCTCCGCCTCTTCCTTCATCATGTCTTTCTCCTCCTTCAACTTCTTCATTTCCCTCTGCTGTCTCCAAACCAAGTTGGCTGCGATCAAACGATCGCGGAACGTTGCGAATGCATTCACTCGCATGATCTGCTCTTTCTCTGCTTTCTTCTCTGCTAACGCTCCTCTTATTCGCTGCAGCTCCTTCTGCTGCTGCCAAATCTTGTTCGCGAGTAAGAGCCTGTCGAGAAAGCTCACAAACAGTGGGTGCACCCTTTCAACCCGTTCTTCTTCGGTCTTGCGCTGAAACACCACCAACGTCTTAGCACTGGTGTCGTGTAATCGAATGTTCTCTTGTAGTCGCGCGTTCTCCGATTCGAGTTCCGTACATTGATGTTTGTACCTCCTCTCATCTGCCAACCATTGCCTTTCGAGTTGAAGATACTTCGCTTGGCTGGCTGCAGCGACTAATCTAAGCTCTTGGTAGTGAGATTCCTTCTCTGCAAGCTGCTGTTCTAGTTGCGAACATCGACTGAGAACCCAGTCAATACTGGTATCAGACAATGTCACTGATGCTGCAGGTCTTCGATTACGATGATACAGAAGTCTATCGACTGCGACCGCAATGCAAATCGTGGCAGCGAAGCCAAATGCAGCCATGCCAGTAGAGCTGAGGTGGGACGGTTGAAAGAATGGATAGTCGCAGCGGTCAAAGAATGAATAGTGGTACATGGGGATTGGGGTTGGATTGGGAGGGATAACGGCTTGGGGAAGCGTATTATTGGATATTGTATATTGAGCGAGGAGCCAGGAAGTTTTTCTTTTCATCCTATATAATCCAAACTATGGTTCGCCTACTCATGGGATGCACAAGGCTGATCATCCTGAATCTATGTAGGTTGGATGTTTGGAAAGTCGCATGGTATACTCGAGGCCTGAGGAGGTGTCATTGTAAATCCTCGAGGTTATAGCAAGGGCATGGCGGTGTAACTTCATACTTGCTGTCGAACAGTATGGTGCGTCGTTCTGACCATGGGTCTATGTCAGTGGTCTATCCTTCCTCCGGTAATGACGGTCTTCGGTGGATAGTTTGGCGCTCGGTCATTACGCATACGGCTAATCGATTACTGCTTATCTCATCTGATTATGGCAAGTACTTCCGCAAACTTGAACGACCTAGGATTCGATATATTCGAGCACATAATATCTCATTTACGAAATGAAGGTCAACAAGAAATTATTCCTTTATCTCTACTGTCGAGGCAAATAAGACAGCACATGCTACTAGTCATGTTCCGTGACGTCTGTTGGCCAAAAGATCGTTCGCAGTTCTTACCCTCTTCTCTGTGGCCATACATCAAGTGAGCATGCGCCCTGGTTATAAAGCCTGAGCTTTTCATGAGGATAATATAGAAAGTTGGAATTTATATACAAGTCCGACTATAAGCAACCGTTATGGGTCTCTCAATCACGACATGGACCAGCCATGAAGTTGCTTTCTGCAGCTCTTCCACATATTCCTAACCTCGCAACGTTCATTTATTCACCGGATTTTCCACCCACCTTCGCTCTCATCGACACATTGGCGTCAACCCCTTCTCTTCACACATTACACATCCCAACTTCATTCCTTGTTCACGACGCTTTGACAGTCTTCAATTCCTTCCATGGAATCCATGACCTCGTCATCGAACAGGTCGGGAAGGCGACACTCTATGATGCTCCAGAATCAAAGCGGTCGTTATCTGTACAATGTGTAGCCAACATCATTCAAGGATGCAGCGAGACCCTAGAGTACCTCGAGATTCCTGGAGAGTACTGTCCATTACCGAACCTTTTACAAAAAATTTCGCTGCCAGTAATACGCGACTTCCTACTTACAGGATTCCCGCCATTATATTTGGATTCTCAAAATTATCCCCTCTGGGCTGTTGTGCAGTCGATGCAGAAGTTAAAGGACCTTGAGGTTCAATGTAGACTACGTGTGATTGGTGCCTCACCTCACAGATACGAGCTGCTGCCTCCGAATGCGACACAAGACCAAAGCATTTTGTTTTCTTCGCGGATTGAATCCATCGTTATCTTCAATCCATCGTTTTCAGACCAAATCTTCAAATTTTTGCCTCATTCTCTAAGAAGCCTGGTCCTCGATTTCATACCAGACTCTTGGGAGAATATGCTGCTGTCTGGAAACGATACCATGCTGGCTTACCACAAACCCGAGATGATTGTTCGGTTGTTGAAATCTCTGCCTTCATCTCGCCCAAATCTAGAGCAGCTCTGCATCAAAATGGGCTGGTGTGTTACTACAAATATGCTAGCAGGAATCTACCAGTGCTTTCCGGGACTTCGAGCATTGGAATTGCAGGGTATCCGATACTTCAATCGCGCGGAAGAACCCGAATCGGACATGGTGATATTTTTCCTTTTTCTGCACCGCCGAACTGACAAGCATCCCACTTAGGCAGGGATTGTGGACGTCCTCGAACAGCTTGAATTCCTTCATACCCTGAAACTAGCAGTGGAATTTGAAGAAGACTCGTATCGAGAGGGTTCGCGTCAAGAACGGAAAATTGGATCCGTAGATGAGGCGATGCAGCACTGGGCTCACGTATTTCGGAAACGAATCAAGTCTCTTCGTAACTTGGCATTTGAGAAACGACGCCATACAGGAAAAGGGTATGGGCGACGAGCTGCCATTGGGGCTCCTCTGTGGGTCTGGTTTTCATGACAATGGAAAGACATCGAAAGTAATAGATGAGAGATTCGGTGTTCCTCCTGATACAATACTATCTACTGGGTAGGTGTGTAGCTATGAGTTGAACACAGTCACGACGAACGTGGCTTGAAATATATCGATTCTTCTTGTATCTGTACATATAGGACCGTCAGATTGATGAGGTTAGATGTCATCGTTAACGCTAAATATTGAGACTAACCCATGGGGAATCATCTGGACCGTACTTTCTCGGCGGCCTCTCGAAACAGGCCAACTTGTCGACCTCCGCCATGTCCTTGAGCGGAAGCACTATTCCAAGCTCGTAATTACGTATCTGCTCGAAATTCCTGGAGGTCGAGTTTTCACGGGTAATACATGGTGTTTACACGTACATTCATGATGGGATTGAACGCTGATCCAGAAAGCGTCCCCCAAGCGGAAGGAGTAAAATTGTGTGAGCCTAGGTAAATCCAACCAACGTTAGCGTCGACAACCTCAATCTCTTCGCCGCTGTCGCTTTCTTCGGAATCAGTGTCCAGGTTGATAACTTCTTTTTGGGGTCCCGTTGTAGCCACCTTTTGAGAGATGCTGCCCACAATCATCTATCATAGATATGAGATCTACGGAGTAACGAGTCACCGAGTTCGATGTGGGTATACCTTAGTGTGCATGAGCGTTTTACCCGCTTTGCTCCTCGAGTCGTAGAACAGTTGGCGAGGAAATTTCTTGCCCTCCCAATAAGATCGTTGGAAAAATAGGTTTCCACCTCCCTAAAAAACATCAGGGAGGGTGATACGCTCAAGCAAGATTGGCCTACGCGCTCCCCATGTTGACTACTCCGTACTGTCGCTAAAGTAGGAAATAACACCTTTACTTCCACAGGATATGGAAGTTTCTCTCTCCGACTCTTGGGTTTGTCTAGCCAGTCCTCCGCTGATTCACCTTGGGCCGAATGATAGAATTCGTTAATCCACTGGGTAGTATATGATCCGATGCTGGAGCCCTAGCGTAGCTGACATGAGAGATAGCAACGGCTGGAGAAACTTTGCCCACCTGACATTCCAACTCGAGTGTTTTCTCCTTTGGCCCCTTTCCTGTTCGAACACCCATATTGCGCACGGCTTTCATGAGCCTTACATGCCCAGTTAGGATGACATTAGGCCATCCTTCATGCTTTCCAGCAATCGAGGGGACAAGATTCACTTTCACATTAGACCAATCCCATCGTGTACATATTTGTTCCGTTGTTTTGATCGGAAGATTGGGATGCTAAAGATGATCTGTTCAAGCAGATGATTCATTGAATAATGACCATTATGCTCACATCTTGCTTTAACATGGTGGAAAGAGCTGGCATTACGTTGACAGCATCCAGTACTCGTTTCATTACAGATGGAAAAGACTCGTTGTCTTGTCTTTTAAACGGTGCTTCTTTCGGCAGTGGGGGGAGATCTTGAAGCCAGACAGCCTACATGGTGATGAGAGGAAATTTACGAGTATATAATTGTGAACCTACATTTTCGATGTCCCGCCAGTCGTACGGTATGAGATTTGCTGTAGAGACGACTACCCGCAGGCGACCTGTTTTATAGAAGATCTACTGTGTACTGATTAGATTCCCTGCAATGACCGATTCATTGCAATGCATACCAGCATAAACTGTAGAACCGTCAGAGAAAAGTTGAAGTCGGCTTTCAACAAAAGACAGCACACCTTCATGTGCATACAACCATATCCGCCCCTGAGAAAAGGCGTTGTTTTGATCCAATTTGGGAGTGCATTCTTGACACTAGCTTTTCCACTGGAATCTGGCTGAGCAACCATAATAACAGGGGAAGATGGATCGAACAAGCTGTATATCCAAGGGATATCCAGGGCAAAGGATGATAAAATAGCGAAAGCGATGTCACTTTTCTGTAAGGTACGTTGGTTGCGGAAGCTTATCCAATATAGTAGCACTCACATCGCCCAAAACTTCCGACAATCTGAAAGTAGACCTTCCATCGTTTCGAGGTTCAACGCCGAGAGTGGCAGTTGGACGCCACTCCCCATCCCAGAAGAATGAATCCTGGCTGGGACCAAGTTTGGAGCTTGAGGGGACCGCACTGGTCCGAACATTAGTTTGACCAATGTATGATACTGATGACGACGAAAGACGTTGCCTCTTGGCGTTCGGTTGTCCTAAGTCCTCCCCGTCACTAACTGCCCGGAGTTCATCGTCACTGTCAGAAAGGCCTTGTGCTTTCCGAAGCCTCTTCTGACGTTCCCTTCTCTCTTTCTCCAGCTGGGCACGCTCAGATAAGAAGGTATTCGTCGATGCGGAAGGTTGTTCTCCTCTTTGAGCATTGGCTTTCGAAATTTCGATAGCATGTTGCAATTGCTGCTGAAACAAGGCTTCATCTTCATCCAAGGTCATTGGCCCACTGCTTGATATAGTGTGGTCCTGGAGGCTCAAGGTAATGGCTCTCGAAGACGGTGTCATTGGAAGAACGGGTAGATAGACCAAATTCACATTACCTCTCAAGGTCATCGTCTTGTTCATCCATTATCAAGATTGCCGAACTGTTGTACCTGAGCTAGCTTAGTTAGCCTTCAAGAACACGTTCGTACAAAAACTTTAGTTTGCGTGTAAGTCACATGATAATAATGACTAGTTAAATTTCTGCAGTCTTGGTTCTTGAACTTCGACAACTTCTCCCAGGGACAATAAAGGGACGCACTCCACCTTTCTGCGTAATGGGAGCATATTACGACGAAGTTGAAATAGAAGATATGGTCTGGGATGCGTCTCGCAAAGTATACCATTATCCATGTCCTTGTGGCGATCGATTCGAGATTACACGACAACAACTTCGGGATTGCGAGGACATTGCTACTTGTCCGAGCTGTAGCTTAATCATACGAGTGATATATGATCCGGTCAGTGCAGTCAGTCATGATTAGTCGCCCCCTTGCTTATCAGAAATTGTGTCGGTCACAGTTAGATTTCGAAGATGAAGATAAGGATGAAGAAGAGCCAGAGGGAAGTGGGGAGGATACAGATAGCAATTGCTCAAGCGATGAAAATTTCGAGGATGCCATGGAAAAGCTGTCGCTCTAAATTAGGACGAAATATGTATGAACCAACGCAGCACCGTATCTGAAGGTATGCGAGATTGTTCAATCACCTTCCAGTTGTGATTTGTTAGTGATATTTGTTTCAGTTTTACAACACGGTTTTCACTATCCTGCATTCAATCGACTCATAATTCATACCCTCCTCACGTGTCGCGGAAGCGGAATGCTTACTGTACAGTACAGCACCCATTGTTTTCGATGACTCCCTTCAGCTACCTCGACTGCTTCGCGTCCTCGGCAATGGCTGAGGTTCCTTTTGACCACCTATTCACCTCGAACTGTCCAGTGGAGGATTCTGAGATCCCCGACATTGAAATTGCCCTACTGGAAGCACGGAACCGGCTGCGTTTGTTGGAGGGAAAACTAAACGAGCTAGAGATCGAAAATGATCTGCATCCTCTTGACGAACGGGCCAATGAGCATTCTGACTCCAGAGTGCAAGTTCTTCTGTGTCGTGACCAACAACGCGCACACATTACGAAGCTCCAGAGCACACTCTCGTCTTTTCGACGTCTCCCTCCCGAAATCCTTTTGCTTATATTTTCCTTTGCTCTTCCCAGCCAGTGGAAAGGCGTTTCGATGGATCCCAGTTCTGTAATCTGGAGGATTGGCCAAGTTTGTGGCTTGTGGAGGGCGATTGTTTGCGAAAGCATGCCATATCTATGGTCATCGATTGAAATCGACTGCATGGGTGCCAATGAACAAAATCTTACCAACATATTGCTCGAACTTGCCCTGCAGCGGTCAGGAACACGTCCCCTCTCCATCAGGTTCTACTTCAGCCGTAAAGACATGTCGGGTGTATTGCCTGAAAGCGAGAAGAGGTGTTTAAACCTTCTTGCCAACCAGTCTTCCCGTTGGGAGGCGGTGGAGTTGCAATACATCCCAATAGCAGCACTCGATAGCCTTAGTGCCACAGTCAAACACCGCATACCTCTTCTTCGCTGGCTCGTTGTCGCCAACATACCTGTGAGTCATGCTGCGGACACTCCTTCAACAGCAGAAGCATTCCAGGTCGCTCCCCAATTGCGTCACTTTAGTCTCTCCGGATTCTTTCGGCCTTCGAGGTTCTACCTACCCTGGCTTCAGCTCAGCTCATATACGGGAAGTTTCCGGGACTTCAGAGATTTTCTGTTTGTCCTAGAATATGCAAAAAACCTAAGTACCTGTGATGTCTTTTTGCGAAATTTTCATCCAGGTTCAAGGATTGATCATCTGAATATGCAGACGATGCATATACGTAGCCAACTAGTTGGTCTTTCTCGTCTTCACCTTCCCTCATTGCATACCCTCGTGTTAGATGAACTACTCCTCCAGGACCTAAGTCCTGTGTCGACGTTTCTTCGTCGAACACCTTCCGTCGCTTCTTTGGAGGTCTACATATTTGATACGGGAGCTGAGAATTCGATAAGCCTCCTGTCGGAGGTGATGCATGCCTGCACCAATATCAATTCACTCGTACTAATGGGCGAGTATGACATACGTTCTGTGTGTTCTCTTCTGGACATATCAGAGACAGTTGGTCAGGGTCGGATTCTTATGCCTCGTTTGCGCCATTTGTCGCTTTCCGTGTTGGCGACGGCGGATACGGAGGTCGCAAATATCTTGGGTTTGATGCTAGAATCTCGAAGGTATCCAACTCTGCATGACGTAGACCACGAATGTGTTCTTCTTTCTTCATTGACTTTGCATTCTTTGCGGGAGCCAAGCGTCATACTTCAACGTTTAAAACCTATAGAAGAAACACTGGGCCTGAGTGTCCTCGTGAAGACTGTTTAATTAGGCTGTCCTGTTACAGTATGAATGAATCAGATTATAGTACTCTGAGCGCTTAAGTACTCCTTAGTTTGGCAATAGCCACCAAATAGTTTCGTTCTCCACTTCCTTCGTGTTTATCCTTTCGTGTTTCTCTTTATCAACGGCTTCACAATCTTATAATAATCGAAAAATGGCTGCAGAACCCAACTCAAACTCGACCCTCCACGTTAACAATGATAAGACGCAGAGCTTACCTACAGTCCCGGAAGCGTCACAAGAATGGGCGAGGTTCACAAAAGTGTCAGATGGTGTGATAAAATATCCACTCTTCCGTATTGACCCAGATGTAGGCCAAATACTCTACGAGTCCAAGAAGAAGAAGGGCATCAAGATCAGTCCGTATAAGTTCTCGTCATCTTCTGTATCAGTACGCTCACATGAGTTGATACCCATAGTTCCCATCGAATCCATCAAAGAGCTTCGCTTCGACGCCGACAGCAGCTACTACCGCACCCTTTTCAAACTTCCGCCAGACGCACAATCGCGCTGGATCACCATCATATACATCAGGGAGGGTGCCTACAAAGTAACGCACCTCATTGCCCCGTCCGCTACCGTGTTTGAACTATGGAAAGTGTCTCTGACGAAACTGTATGCAGTTCGCCAAGGTCTTATGACAGGGAACTTTGACCATGTCCTTCGCGACGTCATCTGGGAAAAGCAATATTGGAAAACCGCGGATCATGATGGTGACCAGAAGCTGGAGTTCGAAAATATACAGAATCTCTGCCACCGTCTAAGCTTGCATTTTTCCGAGGCGGAATTGAGAAATTTGTTCAACGTGCGTCAATTATCGTTATCGCTTTCCTTTATGACCATCTTATACCGTTATCTAGGCTGCTGATGTTCACAATCGTGGATACTTAAACTATCTTGAATATCAAGAGTTGATCAAATTGCTCAAAAAAAGGCCAGAAGTACAAACTTTGTATGAACACGTTGGCGGTGGCAAGCTGGACTTTGCCGCTTTCAAGAGCTTCATGTTACACTCGCAGGAAGTGCGTCTTTTGAAATTGAATGTGTACATCTTTCCAATCATCCCATTTCCAGTCCAAATTAGATGACAATGGTTTAGAGGCTTTATTCGCGAAATACAGCGGGATAAACTATTCAAATGGCTCGACACCACCATCCACAACTACAAAAGATTTTGACACCCGCTCATCAGATGCAATCATCACCCCGGAGGCGTTTGCTACTTTCCTTAGATCCTTGGACAACGCTATCATACTTAACCAGAACAACGTGGTACATCACGATATGACACGACCTATGTCAGAATATTTCATCTCCTCATCACACAATACCTATCTCATTGGCAATCAATTGGTCGGGGTATCGACCATCGAAGGCTACATTCGCGCCCTCCTTCACAGTTGTCGGACTGTTGAATGTGAGAAGAACTATCTTTCCTTCTAGCCTATGGTTAACATCAGCCACCTACATGTAGTGGACATTTACGACGGCTCCGATGAACCTATGGTATACCACGGAAAAACGCTCACTTCCAAGGTATCTGTTCGCGAAGTTTGTCACGCGATAGCCAAATATGCATTCGCATCATCGCCCTATCCTGTCGTGATCTCTGCGGAAATGCACTGTGGGGTACAGCAGCAAGATATGATTGTGCAGATAATGAAAGATGCATTTGGGGATGCACTGATTTCCGCCCCAGTAGAGGGCAGAGCCAAGATCACCTCCTTGCCTAGCCCCGAGGATCTCAGAGGCAAAATCATGTTGAAGGTATATTCTTCCCCGACATTATTGCCCGTTCTCACACCATCTTAGGCGAAAAATCTCAACATATCCTATGGCAAAGACGCCGGACTACGGGTGAAGAAAGCACCGCCCAAAACAGCACCAGTAGACGACGACAGCTCTTCTTCTTCTTCAGCCGCTTCCTCTGCATCACACATATCACATTCAAGTCTACTAGGCGAAATCAAAGACCTCAAATCCAAACTTGCTAGGAAAGTCCGCTCGAAATCCCGAACCAAGCATCAGGAGATGTCATTCGCCTTAGCATCATTGCTTGTATACACCGTTGGCGTCAAATGCCGTGGAATCGGCGCCTCGGAGCACTACGAGCCCGAACATGTATTCTCAATCTCAGAAAATTCTGCGAATAAATATCTGAGTACCAGTATGCTCGATTTGGTGAAACACACCCAATCGCATATCATAAGGGTTTATCCCAAGGGTACAAGGGTAGATTCTTCAAATTACGAACCACACCTATATTGGGCGGCTGGAGCTCAGGTGGTAGCAATAAATTGGCAGACGTTTGGTGAGTTGTCTCTTCAGACATCCTTATGAAAAGGTTGTCTGTACTTATAACTCGTGTCGTTCAGATCTAGGATATATGATCAACTATGCCATGTTCCAACGCAATGGACGATCTGGATATGTACTCAAGCCACTTGCCCTAAGACCCGGGAATGAGAGTCTTCTTCAGAAACCTACAAAGCACTATCTGGATCTTACTGTACGATTGATTTAGCATTTTCAGGCTTGAAATTGATACTTGTTTTCAGATCATCTCTGCACAACAACTCCCTCTTCCTAAGGATAGGTCAGGCAAAGAAATCCAGTCGATCGTAGATCCCTTTGTCGAGGTCTCTGTACATATTCCTCTTTGGACGCATTCGCCCTTCGTGGCAGATGAGGCCGAGACCGAGGGTGCAACTTACTCACCCCCCTCAAATATCACCACTTCCCAGACCACCTCGCAAAATTCACAAAATTCACAAAAGAACTCTCAGCCCACGACCGCTCGGTCTGTATCATTCAGTACTGGGTCTGTGAAGAACAACGGATTCAACCCGGTCTGGCAAGAAGAATTGTGCATACCGTTTGACTGTGTCGGTGGTATGACCGATCTTATCTTCGTAAAATTTGCGGTCAAACAGGAGCGGAAGAAATTGAAAGATGAGGCAGATGAAGATCCGATTGCGGTTTATTGTTCTTCATTAGGTTCTCTTGAGCGCGGTCTGTCTTCTCCTCTTCATTTTCTGTCAGCGAGATACACACTCATATATGTGAATACAGGCTTTCGATACTTGCCGTTGCATGATTCTCAGATGTCCCCTCATCTCTTTTCGACCTTGTTTGTAAATATAAAGATGCGGAATATCTAGAGCCATGGGGTTATCTAGGGTGATCTGTCTCATAAAGACCTTGAGTGGCGCCGCCCTTGTTCAATTTCTGGCATTTACCATATGACCAACATAAATCTCATAAATCTACCCACAGTCATCAAACCAGTAGCTCCTTGATTATCTGGACCCACAGTTATACATGTCATACCCGTACGATACGCTGATTCATTCGGCATTAAATGTGCATTTTTGACAAATACTTCCTTTCTCGTCATCATTGGAAAGTTAGAACCCGGGCTCGACGGTTCGTATCCTGATGCTTTTGCATCGTCTGTAGATGTTCTGTGGGTGCGACTAGGTACTAACTCACCATGGCGCTGGGGCAAGCTCGGTGAAAAAGGCGAGTGTTGTCCTTTGAACTTCTACCTTTTATTGAATTCTGATATATGTGTACGGCGCGAAGCAGGATGAATATTAGTTCCAATTTCTCTCCCACCTTTGCATTTTTTGTTCTGCGCCTGCTCGGTTAGAAACTGAGCTTACACAGGCGTTGTACCTTTTCCATTCCCTTTCCTCCAACAATGATGTCGATTAGACTCAGGCTGTTTGCGGCCCTTTCATTCGCCTTGTATTCAATAGATTGCTCCTTCGCCATCCTACACAATGTTACTTACGATAATCTGGATCCTAGTGTAAGTTACCTGCCTCAAGGTGGGGACGGCTGGGATGTAGATATCAAGGAGGGTCTCGATTATGAAGGCTCCCATGCAGTAGCCTCCGGCGACCCCGATGCTTCAGCTGTCTTCCAATTTACTGGTAATTATTCATTTCAATTTCAAGCCAGTGTTCGGAAGTCACTCATCAAGGATACTACTTCTCTTCCAACGTATAGGCATAGCAGTGTATTATTTCTCCCCGCTGTGGCCTTACAACGTTTCCACTGTGATATCCCTCGACGGTGGAAACAATATTACTGTAAATTTGATGGATATGAGCGCTACCCCTGCTAGTGTTGGTTCTCCCCCTACAGCATCTTCTGCAGCAAGGTCTGGATTCACTGGACTGTCCAATAGTTCGCATACGTTGAGTATGTTCGTGTTACAAGGTCTCAACTATAGTGATCCAAATGTCAATGGGTATATTGTCGTTGATGGGTTCAAGTGCGTTTTCCCCATTACTTGTTCAAATCACGATCTCATTTCGGTTTCATGTATAGCGTTACCATTGATGATGGAGTACAAGAAGTTCAGTCGTCTGGTAGTAGCGGAAAAAAGGTCGCAGCAATAGCTGGCGGTGTAGTTGGAGGCATTATCGGTCTCGCTGCTTCGATTGCAGTATTTTTCATCTACCATCGTCGGGTCACAAGGTTGCGGGCGGGAGGGAAGCCATGGGAAGAGAAGGGAGTTCTGGAAGAGAACTCTGCGCCAGTCTATGGCAGATCAGGTGAAGCACCGTACACTGATTTTGGTCCCCCGACGCTTCGTGATGCATCGAAATATCAATATCCCGCAAGTACGGCAGTTGATCTCACCCATCAGTCAATGTATTCTCAGTCTGAAGCTGGGTACACCACGGTATCAACCGCTGCTCCGGGTGTGACCTGGGTAGTGAGCACTGATTCTGGATCTTCGTCACAAGGTACTGGAAGCACTCCCCCGGGCTCTGTCGCAGGAAAAGGCTCCACTTACTTCAGCGAAAAGAGGTTGCAGCGATTGACCGTCGCTAATGAAGAACCGCCTGCCCCTCCACCCTATGTTGCGAGGTCTGACGATCGAGAAGAACTGGAGAACGATGTCTCAATTTGATATGGACTTTGACTTTATTTATTTCTTTTGTTCGCCCAACTATACGACTCAAATTGAATCACTACAGGATTGACCATTGTCCAAAATGTACTTTCGGCAAATCACATTATATGTATATGTATTATTTCAAAGACCAGCTTCAATGCCTTGACTTATCAAGCATTTAGATACACACTCCTGCCAAATGCGGGTCCTTTTCCGTTGACAGGGACGCATGTACAGTCATGGAGTGACTGGCTACCTGGGTCTGCAGGCTGATCAACAAACTCTCCGGGTAGGCTACCTGCGCGGGATTCAGACGCAAAGGCGCCGCTATGGTGCCCATGGGCATTTGAACTCATACTTTCTTGGGGCCGGTAGGGCTGAGAATAAGGGTCGGCGGGATAGTGGGAGAACTCTGATTGGTAAGTTTGGCGGTAGTGTGAGTCTGAACGATGGTCTGCCCGACGGGACGACTCGGATTGATGTCGAAGAATAGTCTTTGGAGATGGAACCCCACGAGGAGCACCGGGCAACGGGCTCCCGGACTCATCCATCTCACCGATAGCAGGAATGGAAAAGCGTCCCGGAAGTCGTTCCCTTACTGCTGCATATGCCCAATTTGAATCATCGAAAACTGGGAGCTCAAATCCATAGGGAGGAGCATCCCCGGGGTAGGCCTTCCAGCCCGCATCAGTAAACCAATCATGGGTAATTGAGCATCCTTGTAAACAGGAAAGTGTCGGATCTCGGGAGGTAACGCGTATAGCTGAAATAAGGCCAGCAGGGTTCCACCCTTCTGGGGCAACTTTGTTCTCGGCATATACTGCGAAGACAATGCGAGGACCCTGAATATCATTAACTTCGAATCGCTGAGCAGCCATGTATTGAATTCCCGACCCGACAAAACGACCGTTCACATAGAAAGAATAATAGTCATCGGCAGTAGCGAGAATGGTTGCGGATGCGAAAGTGTGCTTAGGCGGGAGATTCACAGTTAAGCGGAAGGCTCGAGGCCCAGGGGGCGCTCTGCCATCATTGAGCTCGCCGGTCCAGATCCACCTAGCAGGAACAAAAGATAACTCGTCGCGTCCTGCGATAGCGATAGCATCAGTAGCATACTCCCCGGTAGATTTGACTGGCATCCAAGAGCTATCGTCGTATGATAGCCCGGGGAATCCTCCAGGGACGTTGGATTGTCCACGCCAGGTGGTATCAGAAACCAGAGAAGACATGGTACCATCCATGTAAGTGATTATTGCAGTGAAAAGGAAGCCGGCAGCGTTGTTGATGTTCCCGTTGTTTGTAGCGTTGACGGCGAAAACATTGAGATGAGGTCGAAGGAGAACACAGAAACTTCGAGCGTGACCCCAGCCAATTTCCGTTGCAACTAGCTCACCGTTGACCCAGAGTGTAGCTGCGTCGTCAGCGCCAAATGCAATCGTCGCGAAAGCTGGTTCACGTCGATCTGGCGCGATGAAATTTTTGCGAAATGCTCTACTGCCAGGAGGAGCCTTTCCATCAACGATCTCGGGCGTCCAGATCCATTGTGAATGGGCAAAGCTTAACATTGGATGTTCGCTGAGTCGATGAGCAAGTTCTTTATCGATAGTCGGGCACGAGAGAGCGTTACTTGTAGAAGGTTCATGGCAGTCTGTCGTGACGAATGAGTGACGATTGGAAGATATCAGAAAAATAGAGCATGCCATCGGGGGGGAAAGCCAGGGTAGTGATAATCGAGACAAAAAATAGACAAGCCGAAAATAACAGCATTTTGCTGCTTGCAGTACTAGTGTCAGAACTTGTTGGATGAGTTTAAACGAGGATTTCGAACACTAACCTTATATATCTCGGTTTGGTGGGTCAGGATGCTGCAAGCAAGAAACTTGTTCGTGGACTGGTCAATCGGTCGATATTGAGTACCACAGCCTTCCTGTTCATAGTGCCAACCTTTGGACAAGTGTCAGTGTAGTTTTGATCGATCCCAAGAGGTAGTATGTCAAAGCTTTATAAGAGTATGTCCTCCGACCAGTGATCGATTCACTGCTCGCAGTATGTACGGTCCCAGAACGGAGAAGAAGCCTACTCTGATACTCACGTTGAGCGCCAACAAACTGGAACCTCTCTAACCTGAGATCTTTCCGGCGTGCTGTTTTGACCCAACCACAGGTTAGCACCGACGTCGACTTCATTTCGATCTATGAGGAAATCTGTTCCATCGGACTGCGAACAAATATGCAGACTACACATTCTTCTACATACCTGACATGACATGGCAAATGAAGAATTTGTGGTACAATTGCGCACCTATCATGTTTTGTCGGAGAACTCAGACGCTCTCCGATGAGGTGTTGTTGAGATTTGTTTCAGAGCGCACTATCTACACAGTTTCATTCAACACGTAGAGAGGCCATTACACCCTCCCGAAATATGGTCCCTAAAGGCGTTCTTGGTCCAACTGATACTACATATCCATCTGCATTCGTATGTATGATAATTCTTCCGTCCATAGTCCATCCAGGAGAATATCGCAATTTCTTATCGATCCGTTCCAGCAGGTCTCCATACTCCACAGGCAAAGGAATTGAGAGCACGAAAGAGTTGCCACCGAAATGCAATTTTACGAACGTCGATCTGTGATTACTCAGGTGTGAGTTTTCAGGGAGGAAACCATTCTGAATGTCAGCCAAAGCGCCGTCGTGAGTGACCGCTCGTTTTCTCCGAATTAGAATGGCTGGTGACGAGGGCCCTTGTATATCCCCCCACTCGCCTTTTCCTTGAAGCCCTTGAAGCTCGTGGTACCATTTTTGCATGCCGTCGTGATCAGGATGCAGCAACGACACGACATGACTTTCTATGAATAAAGCAAGCTCAAAGAAAAGTTGCGGACCATTGTCTATACGCCTAGAGCTCAGAAGTTCAAATTCAATGAACATGCTCTTACAAACCCACCTTGTACGCGCCTAAATTCAGATCTAGTGACACTTGTAATGACACATATAGGAATATGATCCTTGATATAAAGCGCGTCATTTCTGGAGGGCGGAATAGAAGCCGAAGACACCTTGCGTCTGCCTATCCTAGAGCTGTTAGGCGGTGGAGGTGGCAAAGTCTTATCGCAAAGAAGAAGTTCGTTCTCAAACAGGAACACATCGAAAATTTGCAAGAGGTCATTCCTGCGAGTTAGAATACGGTCCTCCAGGATGAACTGACCTAGGCTGTTAACGGTTAAATCTTGCCAATCCATAATCCGGGTCTTCAGCGCTTCGCAAATTTGATCTGACATGGTTTTCTTCTTTGCTTTCGCAACAGTGTCTATGACTTGTTGAATACAAGCCACGCCAAGGAGTAGTTCGTCGTGGTACCGGTGTTTGCGAATCGTCAAGGTAGAAAGTAAGATAAGTTCCTAGGCAACGATTTTGACAATTGTACATGTCTTACTGGGAAAAACGTGTACCTTCAAGAATCCGATATAATCCGATAGACGTTCTAAAGGGGCTGCAAGGAGTGAATTCACGCTCTGAGACGTGACTTCAAAGCTGGGGATCTCCATGAAAAAGTAAGCTTACCGTAGGGACATAACGTAAGAGAGACTCACCTGTAAAGACTCCATGTCAAAATCAACTAGAGCTGGTTTCACAAGAATCCAGTTCACGCAATGGATTCTTAAATTCATGGTGATATCCATAGCCTGTGTAAGGTCTGCGATCTAACTCATGTACTCAACGAAATGTCAACTCCACATACATGTGATATGAACGGGACTCCCCAATTCTGTTCTTTCCATGGAAACTGAGCAATGCATTCAAGTTGAATGCGAAATTTGCGAGCAAACACAAACATCTTTTTTGGAAATATTAGAGAAATGGATTCGGGATCCACTATGCCAGCCATAGCCAGAACACTGGAAAAACTCTTGAGAACAAATGAGTGACTAGACAGTGTTTCTGGGTCAATGAACACAGCGCACCTCTAATATTTCCATTTTGGCAACATGGCCGCGCTCAGATGTCAACATATTTTTGACTGTACGCTGGAAAGAACGCTGGAAAGATTCGTTGTTTTCGTATCGTATTTCGCTGTCGTTGTGAGTATTCAAGGGTTTTGCAAGACCTTGTATCGTCGTTGCAGTCAAAGCAAGCTGGTCAAGTACTACTGAGACAGCATCCAACGCCTTGAGAACGACGCTCATCATGCGCAAATTTGGAGGGCTTGTTGCGGAGGCATACCTTATTAAAGCCACCTGTTAGTTCTGTGGAGGACAAGATGTCGCTGATAGTGAAGTGGTCACATTGAAATGCTTGATTAGAACGCAAAGCAAATTGCGCTATAGCGAGACGTTTTGTATAATCATCATCTCCTGAAGGCGAGATATCGAGTTCGATGCGAGGGTAAATTCTGCTGGGCAAGAGATTGAACAGATAGCAGAGTGGCAGACCGGAACAAAGGAGTTTGCGAATACATGCCACAGGGTCGGATGAGTCAAGTAGAGCCTCGGAATGAGTGGCAAAACCTGGTAAGGTGAGTAGACGCGTCTGCAGGTTTGAGCATTTGCTGTATATTACGAAATTCTTGTAAGGATTGTTCGCCTTCGTCAAAGCCATCTTGGAATCCAACCCTGGATGCTTCATGTGAAATATCGATCGCGAAGTCATGCGTCGGACCTTCCGACTGAATTCCGAGTCATGACCACTGGAAAAATATGACAACTTTCAACGCCCATGACATTGCAAAGGCAGCCAAAACCGCCTTCCAAGAGGCTCAACTGATTTCATCTTCTGAGCGTGTAGTTGCTCTATATGAAATTCGGAAATCTTTAGAGGCTCATAAGGCGGAAATTATTCGAGCGAACGAAGAAGATTTGAGGGTGTGTAGGCTATCACTTCACTATGATTTCGCAGATTAATATTTATGATATGCGCTTCGTAGGAAGCAGATGTTGAAGTCAAGGCAGGCAAAATGTCAGCAACTCTGCTCAAAAGACTCGATTTGAACAGGGGTGATAAATGGGACTCAATGTTGCAAGGAATCCTCGACGTTGCAGCTCTTCCAGACCCCACTGGAAGTGTCTCGTATGCTTCAGCACTTGACGATGATCTGGAACTATATCGTGTTGCCTGTCCGATTGGCGTTCTTCTTGTCATTTTTGAGGCGAGACCGGAGGTCGTGGTTAATATAGCGTCTTTGGCGATAAAATCAGGTAAGAGCCTTTTCTTCCGTTGAGATCTGTTCCTTCATCCGATAGTCAGGTAATGCCGCAATCCTAAAGGGTGGGAAGGAGTCCAATCGCACTACAATACTGTTAGCGAAAGCTATATCTGCCGGTCTTTTGAAAACCGCAATCCCTGAATCGTATATCCAAGCGATTCAGACGCGCGCGGAAGTATCCTCGTTACTTGAGCTTGATCAATATATTGATCTAGTCATTCCTCGAGGTAGCAATAGCCTAGTAAAGAACATCCAAAATAACACTCGAATTCCGGTTATGGGACATGCAGATGGTCTGTGCTCGGTCTTCGTGGATGAGCACGCCGACGTGACGAAGGCGGTTCGAGTAGTTCTCGATTCCAAGGTAGGGATTGTGATTGGTCATCAAGCTTAAACTCATGATACACAGATAGACTATCCTGCGGCATGCAACGCGTCAGAAACGCTCATTCTACACGAATCCGTCGTATACACCATTTGGCCTACTGTGGCAGAAGCACTGCTGCAGGCAAATGTCAAACTTTTATGCGATTCTGTCAGTCTTGACGCTTTGAAGCAACTTTCCCCGAAACCTCCAAATTTCGAAAATCTCGTCTCTCCCTCGACGCCATCTTCTTACGACACAGAGCATCTTGATCTAATCCTCTCGGTCATTGTCCTTCCATCCATACAATCCGCTATCCAATTCATCAATTCTCATTCGTCTCATCACACTGACTCCATTGTCACAGAATCAGACGTTGCTGCGTCTGCGTTCTGCCGTGGTGTCGATTCAGCAGGGACATATGTAAATGCTAGCACTCGTTTTGCTGATGGGTTCCGATATGGATTTGGAACGGAAGTAGGAATCAGTACCGGTAGAATTCATGCTCGTGGCCCTGTTGGGTTGGATGGGCTGGTCACGTATAAATACATGATGCAGAGCAAGGCTCCCTCGGGACACATCGTTGGAGAATTTGGAATAGGGAAGAAACAGTACAAACACAAACCACTAACTGTGGCGACTGTTCCTTTCTTGGAGTGATCACCTGGTGTTGGTCAAGGACTGGTAGTAGAGGAGAGGAAAATGGCAAATCTCAGGCTATTTCATAGCGCATTGTGTATGTACTACAGGGTATATCATATTTTGCTTTACACGATCACAGTAAAGCTAAAACCAGTCCGTAGGAATGTCGAAGTAACCCAGGCTCTACTTGATGTAGGTGTAAAATAGGATGTTCGAGGGATCTCCATGCATCATGTTTTTGACCTTGTTCGCATCGCTCGTGTCCTAGAACCTGTGCGCAACGCAGTCTCCGGCTCCGTTGTAACTTCTTCCTTGATTTTCGGTGTGGAAGCTTTACGTGGTCTACCTATCCTCGTTCTTGTCACCACAGGTTGGTCTTCACCTGCAGATGCTTGTGCGTTCTCCTTATTGACATCTGTTTCTATAGCCGGCTCGAGTGCAGCAATCTTTTTCGAGCGCCCTCTTGTTCCTGAAGTGACAGAAGGATGTGAGGTGTCTGAAGAAACCACCACTTTCTTGCTACGAGCGGTAGTCCTTGTTGTTGGCAACTCATCAACCTCTTCTTCTTTGATGACTTCCGGGACAATTGCAGCTTTCGGACGCCTCCCTCGCTTAGTCTTGGTCATTGTTACCTCTTCATCGTTCGTGTCATCAGTCTCAGCTTCTGATACTGGCGTCTTGCCTCTCGGTCGTGTGGTACGGGCCGGAGGTTTCTTCGCAACTCCCTTGGATGACGAATCCGTGTCAGATTCTTCCCCCCGTGTGCGGCCTCCCACCGCAGTGCGCGTGCGCTTGGTAGGAGCTGGACCTTCATCCTCACTTGTGCGAGTATCAGGCTCTGCAGAAGCTTTCCGCGTGGATCGACGCAGCGGCAAGGGTGTGTTGGGTGCGGCATTATCCTTTTCACTAATTTCTTCTGACAAGGTGACAGCTGCCTGAGCACTAGGAGGCTTAGAGCGTGAGCGCGACTGGCCACGACCGGCCGCAGCTCGAGGTTTCAACGACTGGGCATCTTCAAATCGCTCGTTTTTCCCACGTAGTTCCGTGTCATGAATCTCAACAGTTTCCATCGAGGAAGATGTCGATGAGGCCGTCATTATGGTTTTGAGCAGTGGTTTTGAAGATTTCTGCAAAGAGTCCTCGTTAATTGATTAATCTACATATATAGTACAACCAACTTTTACCTGTGTAGGTTCATTAACGGTCACAGAAGGTGGTTTCCCAGTTCCTCTCAGGACTTTTCCTCGTTTTCTAGAGCTTTGTTCAGGTTCGTTGTCACTTTCTTCGTCCTCTTTCCTCCCAAATACATCAGGTGAAGCCTCATCATCTGCCAACGAAGGTGTGTCAACGAGGTTTTCTCGAGCATCTTTGTTGGAAGCGGTTCGGGTTTTGAGGGGGGAGACCGTGACTACAGATAATCCCCCGAACGCGTCCCGACCCGCATCAATCATTTGGACGTCATCGCCATCGCTATGATTTGTCGAGGAGCCAGGATCAGCGAGTGGAGCGACAACAGGCGTTGATAGAACTTCTGCTTCATTTTCGATGATAGTTGGTGAGAGTCGGACGGGCAATTTCGCAGGTGAACGTAACAACGAAAATTCCTTCGCATCAGTCTTAGTTTCGCCAAAACGCCGCTTCTGGGGAGAGGATAAGGACGCCCTTCTCTCTGCCTTCATGCCTTCCACGGTTTCTTTCATTTTTTCTAAGAGGCTTCGGGTGTCGAGTTGATCATCCATGTTATTTGCTGCGTGAGACAGTCTCCCGGTTCTTACCGGTGTCGGGCCAATGGTCTTCGTAGGTGACATGCCTGGAATACCACCAGAGAAAAAGTTATCAGGCGTACGTAAGGCAGATCTGCGCCGTTCTTGAATAGCTCGTCGCTCGACTTCTGATAGCTGATTCATTCTAGGAGTGTTTTCACGAATTGCATCAAGACCATGAGATGGCCTAGTAGGGGAAGAAGGTGGGGATGGAACGACAAGGTCTTGCACTTTCCATGGTTGCTCCTCTACTTTAATTCTACGGGGTTCTCCTCCACCGAGTGACATTCTAGGACGATTCGGCAAAGTAGAAGAGGAAGGACTCAAACTGAACCGAGGGTTCACAGATGTCTGACGTTGAGGTTGAGGGGTGTTGAAAAGTCGACGGGAAGGGGGAGCAAGTAGCGAGGCATCTAAACGAGGGTATAGAGGGGCCGGATTTTCTGTAGTTTCTGTCTCGTCCTCGTCTTTTATATGTGCCTCTGCATTCTCGCATGTAACATCGACATTCCCCGTTTTGTCGGTTGCCGCGGTGTCTTCGGAATCGACATCCATAACATTTTCAGGAAGAGGTGATGCGCTTTCTTCGTCTTTAGTAAGAGTCTTTGTAGGAGAAGTAGAGCGGCGGAAAGGCCAAATTCGCTCCAGGCTGGCCTTCCAGGATGGTGATGTTCCTTCCTTTTGATCCCCCTTTTCTACTGTTACCCTCTCATTATCATTCTCTGATTGGGGGCTCTCGGTTTCATCTTCCTGGTCATCTTCCCCCAGAACGGTACCAAAGACTTCGGCCTCTTCCTCTTGTTCTTCGAGTTCTTCTTCGCGATGTAATTCAGCCATTACCATACGCTGAGCACTTCGAATGAGCACGGCTTTGTGAAGAGTAGGTCGAGATCTGCGAGGTGTCATCGGTGGCTGGGGTGGCAGAAGAAGTGGAGGAGGAGCGGGGATGTACTGGGATTTCGTTGGGGACTTGCTCGGGTTCCTGCGAAAAACTGGAATTGGCGAAGTGGATTCGACAGCTGGAGGGACCTCCACGTCCTCCAAAATAACAAGATCTTTGGCCTCTTCGACCACACGGGGGCTATTTCCTTCCACAAGAATAATTTCTTTCTCCTCGGCTGCATCCTGTTTATCTTCGGTCGCGGAGTCAGAAGTGATTTGAGTGGGAAACAGCGATCGCGAAGGCGGGGTGTATATGTGAGGAGAGGATGGACGGGACCGAATAGAATATGGTTTGAGGGGGCTTTGCAAAACGCGCAGGTTTTCCATCGCGTTGGTAGACGGTCGAGGGGAAAAAACTTCTGCAGATTCGATCATGGAGAGACGCAGGGCGCGTCTTTTCGGTACTAAATAGTCATCAAAGTCAACAAAAGATATCAAGGGCCATGAAATGACAGCTGACGCGTTGGAGTGGACAGTAGTTGTGCCCGGAGCTCCTTGGGTGGATAGGTGAACTTGAACCTCTTGCCATGTATTTCAACCTCTGAGTTGTTGGTTAGGGGTATTGTATTGGGAGAGGACGGGGAAGCACTGGGGAAGACTCTACATCCATCAACAAGTAGTCCTTGTGATCCCAGAACAACAAGGAAAGCCTGGACATCAATACTCGTAAGATGGATCTTCTTGAAGGCATGACATAACGCTTACCTTTCGTTCCTTGAAAGTGATTCTGCAGTGTATGGAGCTCACATCCGGATAGTAGAGCCGGACCCCACAATTTTGATCTCGACCAAAAGCGAGGTTGTCAGAATCAATGCCAAAAGCTGTCACAACACTATTGGATTCATCCTGTTTCATAAGAGAAATCGTTCCATATCTGCCAATTTGGCTACTCTCCCCCATAGGAGAAGACGGAGAGTTCAAATTCATTTTGGAAGATAGAATAGAGGTCGATGTTATGGTTGTGTTTGAAGGTGTTTTCAACATTGGCCACACATGATCGCGTGGCTTACATCATCTACAATGGAAGGTACTACTGGGGAGGTTAAAATATTGCGATATACTACTGTACATTTGATTACTGGATAAGATACGATTACTGGTCCTTCTTGTGTTGAGTACTGGAAATGCCAATTATCACACTTTTAGGAGCACTGGAACTGAACGATATGATTTGTGAGCCAGGAAGAAGAGGAGGTGAGTGATATTCGCTGTCCTCTTTGGTAATGGATTCGTCTGCTGTCACATTTACGGTCATCCAGCCGTGCTTCTGCAAATCCTCTAAGAAGGACGAGTAATGCTCATCGAAAGTAGTCAGAGCTTCTTGTATCAAGGTTTTCATCCCAATTTTTCCTGTCTTCGTAGAAGAAAAAAGTCGGGCTATTTCGCAAGCAAGGATCCAAGCATGCAATTGATCCGCCAGATTAAAGCCATGTTTCAGGAGGATATGAAAGAAGGGTTTTGTCCCAAGATGCAAGGAGCTTTTTTTGTCCAAGCAGAGAATATAGCGTTTATGCCGAAAGATTTCCACGATGTCAGGGTCAAGGCTACAGGTCGTAAGGCTCGAGCCTATATCGCAGTGTCCGATGACAGTTCCAGAGGAAAGGCTTAGAATGGTATTTGAATGCACAAGGATATGCTCCAAGGATGCAAGGTGGGTGGGGGTGTTGGTGAAGTCAGATTTGGATTTGAATGCCATCCAGGCCAAGCATGCACGTTGCCGGTTGAGAGATCTAAAGATGACGCCACGAACTCCAATATAATTAATGAGGAGATGAAGAAACACCATGATGAAGAGGACTGTATATGTCGACCAGGGAGTAGTGAGATATGGCACGGTCAAAGTTCCGATCTGAGAGACACATCAAATCAAAACTCCGGAAGGTTAAAGAAACTACGTCTCACCAGCATACCCAGTAGAGCAAGAACCGTCTCTTTACTAGAATCCTTGGCATTCAGATCCCCAACATCCCCAGTGCCTTCTAAAGGAGTTGCAAAATGCATCGTAATAGCTGTTTTTGAACCACCTGCAGCAATGCCGCATAGCGCGCGCATCGAGGCGCTGAAACAGAGCGTGTATACACGTAAAGGGACTGTAGGAGGAAGGAATGGTATTACTGCCACAAATGTTGGAACGTGTGCATCATATAGAGAAGCGAGGAGGGGTGAAAGCGTGTCGATCACGATCGCAGCATCGTTGAGGAGATCTGCAAGAAAACGGTATGTTTTGGCTTCAGGGAACAAAGAAGATCCGAAAAAGAAGGCTGCTATGATGGCTGAAAATGAAGGAATTTAGCCAGAGTGAACCTGATTTTCCAAATCCTACCAACTTGTCAGTCTATTGGAAATATCCTGTAGGACGGTGAGCAGGAGAGCGTTCGTAGAGGATGCAGATGCATTTCCAACTCCGTAACCTAGTGAAAATAAGATGAAGGGAAATTCGCTTTTAGGAAGGTACCACCTCACCTTCCAGTGTTGCTCTTGATGATAACAAACTCGCTAATGAGCTGCAGAAAGCTTGAGCCGCGTTCAAAATTTGATAGCTAAGCTCAGATAGAGTTCGTGGGTGGAATGGACCAGTCAATTATGTTGAGTACACGTACCGAAGGTAGTCTGAATTCAACGATTTTAGGATCGACTAATATGTTGGGGAGGTAAAGCAGGAACACACCGGGGGAAACACTACGTGGATAACCAGCTGGCAAGAACACCTTTGTAATGAAGCTTAGGAACGATGCTCGAGAAGTGCTGTCTTCTATGTTTGCGTCGAACACCACTTGTCCAATCTTGAACCACGGTCAGTCTTGGTGATCATAAAAGCGGATAGGATAGCAACCGTCGAAGGTTTTATTCTTATTCGAAAGATGTGCCCAGCTTCATCTCTTTCGGTGACCTCCATTATTGAGAGCAGGTTCAGTGGTGGACCGGTGACACCGTACACGTTCAAGTTGAATGAACAGAATTCTCACGTCTACCAGGTAATCTCACTCGAATACTTGTGTGATGGGGCAGGGATGGAGACAGCCGCAAAACATGATAGTTATCAGAAGCTATGCTATGATATGTAAGTTCATGAAGTCCCCGCATCCAACTTCAACTTCTTTTCCGACCCCGAATCCTCCCCGTCATTTGCCTTTCGCTTCGCAGACGATCCATCGGTAGTCGGCACTTTCTTTTTTCGAACCATATTCGTCAAGTCGTTGACGACAGCAGCAGGTACCAATGGGAAGGATTTAGATGCAAGCTCTTCGTCTAAGGCTTGTGCCGCCAGAGCAGGAGCACTTCCCGCTAACGTTTCATTCGGGGCCATTTTAAGCTCTTCGATCTGAGCGAAAACGCATGATTCAAAAAAAAGCGAAAGAATCAGAGTGGAAGATATTCTATGCTTACCCTCAAAGCGAGCTCTTCCTTCAACTCAGCAAGTTCTTTGAGTTCACCTTCTATTTGTGTTGCTGACATATTTTGAACCGCATCGCTATTGATCCCTGCTACGGCCAAGGCCTTCCCTTTACCTTTACCTTTAGGATCTGGTTTCACGTCCTTCGCCAAAGATGAAGGGTTCTCTTTCGCCAGTTGAAGCTCCTCTAAACGGCTCTCAATACTTCGGAGAGCTTGATCCGCGTGCTTAATGGAATCCGAAAGACGGCCAGGTGTTAAATCGAGCACGATACTGAGTTTGTAATGTGCTTCCGCTATCTGACGAGATGACAAAGGGAGAAGTTTGCTCTTGAGTGTTAATCCGACCTCATAATCAGTGATGCCTTGATCAAATTTTTCTGGCATCGGCTTATCAGTCGATGAATGTCTTTTGTGATGCATTTAACACGTACCTGTCTCCAACGACACGTCTCCAAGTGCTATATAACAGTCTGCAAGTTTGAGAGCCACATCTTCATTGCTCGTGTCCGCATCGTGCTGTTTATCATAAATCGCCCTCGCTAGATCAAGAACCTCCCAGGCCGCATTGAAGTCATCCTCAGGCTCTGCGTCCTCATCGTCGTCTTCTTCTCCGGCTGCCGCGTCTGCTTCCGCCACCTCTTTAGCTGCCTCTGCAAAAAGGTCCACTGCACTATCTTCTACACCTTCTTCAGCATCGCCTGAAAAGGATAGAATGGGACCATAGCTACTGGAGCCTGTTGAACAAGTTAACTTGAATCAAAGAAACTACGCAATAATTGGAGACTGGGCGCACCTTTGTCGTCTTCTGCACATTCTTCCTCCGGCTGATCTTTACCAAGAACAGAAGTCTGGGAAATAGCGTTTTCTAGAAGTGACTTTCCGTATGCAAAGTACAAATCCGCGATTTCGGGTGAATCTTCGCCTAATGTTCGAGAACTAGATATGAGACGCGCCGTAGCTGATGTTAGAGAGGTGATGTATGAGATGAAAGAAAAAGCGCGACGTACAGGTGCTCAAGAGCAGTGGCATAATATTCCACCGCTTGCTCATACTTTTTGAGCGCGAAAGCGCGTTTGGCGTGTTCAATGACGTTGTCAGGTGAAATATCGGGTACAGGAGAGTCTCTTTTGGCGGATCCTGTGTTCGACGAACTTTTAAACGCGAAAGTCAGAGTCTGGATTATCAGAAAGGGCGGGGCTAGACGCACGACATGATGAGTGGTACACGGGCAATGAAAGTAAAAAAACAACACTCAAAAAGGAGCTGGACGCGATCAAAAAGCTCACGAGTGGTGAATCGGGCCGCTATGTAACCTCCTTCTTTTGTCTGGTTCCGTTTGGCCCCATCCGTACTCTCCATTCATCGAGCTTAAACGGAAGTTTACGCAAGGCTAATAGCAGGTGAGTTTAGCTCTCAGTGCTCATCATTCGCACCTCGCTAAGGCCATCTCTACCTACAGGCTTGCACGGGCCCCCTCCCGAGGTCTACAAGTGAGATGGCCGCTTAGCAGTGCTACGCCGAACTGGTAGGAGGATTCATTACTCATTTTAATCTTCTTAACACTTATGTAGTATTCGCCGTCGTGCTCTACCAAATATAAGTAATCACACTGGGCTTCCTTTCCTTGCTTCTCTCTTTTCTTCCCTCACCAATTGTACTAGGTAGGCTCAGTCAATGCCCCTATATTCTTGTACATATGTCTCATAGATATCTTTTGTTTTTCTTCCCTCACCAATTGCACTAGCTGTAGTACATTCATTTATCCCAGCTCAGGAGTACAGTTACGGGGAACGTTAATCAAATCGGAACCATTCACCAAATTTCTAGGTACATTGATGGATCGGCAGTTACGCTGGAACGAGCAGCACGCAGCTATGGTGAGGAAAGGACAGCAATGGGTAGCACAATTCAGACAGGTAGCGAGAATGAGAGACGGGATGGTAGCCCAACTGGTTCGACAGCTGTACAAGGCAAAAGCACTACCGAGAATGCTATACGCTGCCAACATTGTATTGACCCCCGCCTCCAGTGTCATGAAGTACGTAGCCCCTATCATTTTCCTTTTCTCACCGTCTCTACGCCCTTATTTGTACGATACATCACTCCATCACTTCCGCGTCCC
>MU795208.1:0-41628 GCA_027886305.1 Lentinula aff. lateritia | reverse complement strand
AGGAAACATTGGTTCAAACCTTGGAAAGAATCGCAAAAATGCGGGCCGAAGCTCGGAAATAATATCAATGATAATGTCAAATACTGAATAATCATTGAAGGGTATAAAAATGGGCCGAAATTCGGAAAGAACAGGAATTTATAAGGTCAATCAAGTGAAAATCATGAAAGAAAAGCAAAGATCAGTCCAAGACTCGGAAAAGGTCGGGAAATTCGGAATTAAAATGTAGAAAATATTAGAAATTACTCGGAACCATCATCGGAGCCTGGAGTGTCCGATTCAGAGTCATCTGCATCGTAATTTTCTCCTGTACGGGCCTGCAGTTTGAGACAATCTACCTTCATATGTTCTCCTTCACAATAAAAGCACAACCCGAGCACCCTGCGCCTTTCCCTCTCGGAGTCCACAAGCCTGCCATCGGGTCCGAGGTGAGGATGACCAGATCTGTCATCACCGGGCCGGAGTTCCAGAGCTTCGGAAGCTTCGGAAGCAAATGAGTGAAAAGACTCATTAGAGTCTGAGGCTGAGGATGAGGGATAGGAATGTAGGTAACTGAGATCATAAGGGCCGGGGTGATCAGAGTCGAAGTCAGAGGATTGATAGAGATAGTCATAGTCAAATGGGCCAGGAAATTCCGAGTCATAACTTGACTGGTCAGCATCGGAATTAGTACCGGACTGAACTGATTCTTGTTCAGATGGGCTAGAGTGGTCCGACAAAGCCGAAGTTTCCGGGTCCGGGCCGACCGGATCAGGTAACGATAAGGCATACTCGAGGAAGGATTCTGAATCAGAGCCAAAAGACATAGTGGAGGGGTATTTTGGTGAAGGAACAGTGTAATGAAGTGTAAGCTTGAAATACTGACAAGACCATGCCTACAGGTCAACGATATAGAGGTTCCAAGGTCGGATATGGGCCGGAAAATGGCCCGGGATAATTCCGAGACCTGGAGCTTATTGGCCTGTAGTGCACACTGGGAGTGGGACGTCGGTGAAGCTATTAGCAACACCCTTCACACACTGTTGTGTCCCCGGGAATATAATGGCAAGAGTACAATGTTGGTATGAGCAGCCTATATGGAGTTCCTGTGATCCGGGAGCTCGGAACAGCTCAGAAGCAAAGGGTAAAGGAGATATTAAAGAGTGGGATAAGGTGGTACACTTGATTACAAGCTTGACTACTGTCAAGTCCATACCTCGGGCCTTCACTTCGCCGCTCGGTACTCCGAAGATCTGCCTTTTATTGTAATCTCTTCCTTATTGTTCTTTCTCGCTACACATACCCTTTCACTCTAGTCCCTTCTTATTGTTTTTTACTTTACCCTGCAGGACTACACGTATAACTCCTAGTAGTTAGTCTGGCGCTCCGCGCCGCTGCGCCGCTCCGTAGATATAAATACTGCTTGTACGCTACTGTAGTTCCTCAGTTTAATTATCGACTTAGATTCCCTCCTTAACTCTGTGCTCCTCTAAGTCTTCAGGCTCACTGCCTTGAAGTACTCTCTACTCTACCTTAGGACTTATACGTCCTCTGGTTCGCTCCTCGTCACCGGCGATACCGCCGCTCCGACTTGGCTGCTACTTAGCTCCTCTCTTCTATACCCTCGACCTCCGGGGACTTACGGCGTACGGCGGTGTTGTTAATAACTTCACTACTGTCCCATTCGTATTCCGCACTTAGACACTGTGTGACCTCTGGCACGGTTACCCGGTGTGCATGATCTTAACAACTACAATGTACAAAGTATCCTAGCTTATATACATCCCAAATACAGTCACAAGACCTTGATGAAAGCTCGGAATAATAAATAAGTCACAAGGTTATTATTCCGAAGTCCGGCCGCTCCGGGCCAGGCCGGGAAGCATATAGGGTGAATTGCATGCATATGATAATTGCTTACCTTACATATACCAGATTTCCCAATACTCCCTTGTGAACTTCTCCGTACCCATTTAAACAGCCCCTTTAGCATCCCAGATGCCAGCTTGGTATATTTTGAACACACACCCTTTTGCATAGGTCCAGTCCCTGTCCCTTTGTACCTGCTAACCATACGGATTTTCCTTTACTCTCTGTTTCTGTATCTCAATCTCTCTATTTCTGTTGCTTGTCTCAACAATCGTCTATGTGATCCACTATATGCTTTTACTTCATGTCTAAGCAATCCAAGTGAGTCTTCAACCTCCCTCAACCAATACTAAAGCTCCCCAAATGTCTATCGTTTTGGTGAGCCAACCTTCCCCAAACCTCCTCAAGCTCCCTACTTGCTCCACGAGCTCCAGGACCTTGATCACGGTAACATCGAAGCTTCCCATCATGTCCACCCATGTATCGCTTCTCTGTTACCACCTCCCCCGCTTGAGGATACCAACCACTACTCCGCTTCCCGGGACCTCCTTCCCAGGCTCACACTCTATTGGGAGCTCTCAAGTTTGAAGCTCACGCCATTTATTAGCTATAACAATCCTGCATTGACGTTCCAGGCTACTACAATTTGTACTATGCAACACTTCTATGTCTCCTAGCTCCCGGTTACCTCTATCTTCACCAGTTATTGTCCTAGGGACCTTTCTGGACCTTCTAGGAACCCCTTCAAGGGTCACATCTCATAACCAGAACTACTACTAGGTCATTCCTGTCCTCGGTTGTGGTTCCCGTAGCTCCCTTCAAGCTGCACACTACAACATAAACCTTTCATACCAAATCCACCCTTAAGACCAATTCTGACCCAGGTCTTACACCACCCTAATACACCAATTAGTTAGTATAAATACTGCTGTACTATACTTTAGCTTTTCAGTTTAATTATCAATTTAGATCACCCCAGATCAACTCTCTTTGTCCTCTAAGATCTTAAGGCTTATATTTGAGCACCTTGTGTCTCAATCTTAAAACTTATTAGTTCTTTGGTCTGCTCCTTATTGTTGGTAGCACTGCCGCACTGGGCTTGGCTGCTACTTGTTGCTCTACTTCTCAACTCTACTCTCTGGGAACTAATAACATAATGGCGGTATTGTTAATAACCTCACCACTGTCCCATTCAACCCTCTGCACTTTGAGACTGAGTGGCCTTTGGCATGGCTTCCTGGTATACATGATCTTAACAATGCCAGAACATCTACAGATTGATATCAGGGTATGTTTTCTTCATAGGAGGGGCACCATTATCATGGAGCATAAAAAGGCAGGCAATGGTAGTGCTTTCAACAATGGGATCTGAGTATATAGGATTATCCCAAACTACACAATAGGCAGTATAGCTGGCATCTTTCCTTGCAGCTGTAAACCTGGTACAGCAGGTACCAATTACAATGCTTGGGAAAATTTTTGGCATAGTATGCCTTACCAAAAATCCAAAGCAACATACCCTGGTGAAGCACATCAAGATGTAACACTACTATGTTTGTGAAAAGGTCACAAGCAGGGAGCCACACATCAAGAAAATCTAATTGGGGGAGTATATTGCAGATATCTTCACAATGCTGCTTAATGGGCCAATTTGCTCAAAGCTGGAAATTCTTGGACTGAATTGTATGGAGCATTGAGTGTATGCTTTCCTGAGCAGGGCTAATACTTTTTGTCTCTTTGCTCTGTTGTTTCTGTGGTGTAGAGAGCCTTGCAGAGGTGCCTTCCTCTTCAAGATTGCTCAGTGAATCCTCAAACCCATACTGCCTCTCATATTCCCTCTGCTTTAGCATCTCTGCCTTTTGCCTAGTGCTTTGCTCCCTTTAAGGCCCTGTGCCACTCTGAGGGGCCTAGTTGGTGGTTGGAGCCATTTCCCATGGAAGGTAGAGGTGGGCAAGTTGGTGGTTACAAAATATTAGCCGGTTTCGGCGTTTACCTGACGCTCATCGGCCTTGCTGACTAATTTCATCGTGAAATCCCGGACTCCCACGTCTTGCTTGTTTTCCATCCATATTTACGATGCTCGGTCGCGTTCTGAAAAGCGCTGCGCGAAGCCAAGTGAGCTGCCTGTTATTCTTCTGTTCTTGCAATATCTAATACATCTGTACAAGAGGGGCTTGCGGTCGTTCGCTACCACGACAAATTTGGGCCCCTTCACTGAAATTTCTACGCTTTCGAATGGCCTAACTGTCGCGACAGAATCTCAACCTCATACGCAAACTGCTACAGTCGGCGTCTGGATAGATGCTGGGTCCCGAGCAGAAACTGACAAGACAAACGGCACCGCTCATTTCCTTGAACATATGGCTTTCAAGGGCACTGGTCGTCGGTCGCAGCACGCTTTGGAACTTGAAGTGGAAAATATTGGCGCACATCTGAATGCTTACACCTCTAGAGAGCAGACCGTCTACTATGCCAAAAGCTTCAGTAAAGACGTTCCTGTCGCCGTCGACATCATCAGTGATATTTTACAAAACTCCAAGCTAGAGTCTGGGGCAATTGAGCGAGAACGAGATGTAATCCTGCGGGAGCAGCAGGAAGTCGACAAGCAACTAGAGGAGGTTGTATTCGACCACCTTCACGCGGTTGCTTTCCAGGGTCAGCCGTTGGGTCGCACTATCCTAGGGCCAAAGAATAACATCCTCTCCATACAACGCGACGACCTTGCTTCCTACATTAAAACCAATTACACCGCTGACCGGATGGTGCTCGTGGGGACTGGTGGTGTTGACCATCAGTCTCTGGTCAAGCTCGCTGAGAAGCACTTTTCGTCTCTTCCTGTTTCTGCCAATCCCCTTGCTCTTGGACGTCTATCATCAGAGCGCAAACCAACCTTCATAGGCTCAGAGGCTCGTATTCGTGACGACGAATTACCCACTGCTCATGTTGCCATTGCCGTGGAAGGTGTTGGTTGGTCCTCGCCCGACTACTTCCCAATGATGGTTATGCAATCCATTTTTGGCAACTGGGACCGTTCTCTAGGAGCATCTTCTTTGCTTTCCTCTCGTCTCTCTCACATCATTTCCTCCAATAGTCTTGCCAACTCATTCATGTCCTTCTCAACATCCTACTCGGACACTGGACTTTGGGGTATTTATCTTGTTTCCGAAAACCTGATGAACCTGGATGACACGCTGCACTTTACGCTCAAAGAATGGACGAGAATGAGCATTGCCCCTACCGAAGGTGAAGTTGAGCGTGCTAAGAGCCAACTCAAAGCAGGTCTTTTGCTAAGCCTCGATGGTACCACGGCTGTTGCCGAAGATATTGGACGACAAATTGTTACCAGTGGCAAACGGATGACACCTGCTCAAATTGAGAATGCAGTAGATGCTGTCTCTGTAAGTGATATTAAGCGTGTCGCACAGAAATACCTTTGGGACAAGGACGTAAGTGGTTTTCCACAATTCAGTGTCTACGATGTTCTGAGTGATTACTTTCATATTGCTTTCATTCAGTTTGCTCTTGCTGCTTTTGGAAACATCGACGGATTGAAAGATTATGGACGTATTCGTAATGATATGTCCTCGATGCTGTACTAGATTTTGACCTTGTCGTATTGTTGCTTCACTTGACCAGTAAATACTAAAAGTAATGCATCCGTTCTGTTGCACGAAATGTGACGTCGAGTGTGAGAATTTTTATATTGTGCCCCTCTGAGCTTCAACCATCATATTTCTCTGACTTCGAGTTCTCTTCTGTTGTATAACGGGGCACGGTGATACTATGATGTTTGAGGAAAACCCAAGTGAGTAACGTACTGCTCTTCTAGTACTCTCGTCTCAAAATTTGTCAAGATCCTGTAATGCAACATGACAATCGTTCCGTGCCATATCTGCCCTCTGAGAGAGCTCCCGATACTGTACCTCCTCTTCCAACTTACGAAGCTGCTGTCGAATCTTTGTCAAATCTCACTATTAATCATGCTCGTAGAGATCCAATCCCTCGCTCGACATCGTCCATGTCAATGCGCTCCCTACAGTCCATCCAGCCTCCTCAACATCAGCGAATGATGGACCCGTCCCGACATGCTAACGGCCTTCCTCCTGCCCCAAACTATCGTATGCATGCCAACCATGAGCCAACATCACCTCGTAGGGATAATTACCCTGAACCTGACCGGATGACTGTTTCATCTCACGATGACCAGTCTATCGCGTCTCCGGACAGTTTTTCATCGGGCCAATCGACTCAATCTTGGGCTGGATATGTGCAGCCTCCTCAGCATGGCTGGCCTCCCAATGGCTATGATCCATACATGTCGGCCGCTTCCAGTGTACTTGGTATGGCTCCTCCGCCAGGTCAACAATATCCTCCTTCTCAAGGACCGTATAATCCCAGCCCTCACTACCACCAATATGCCAATAGTCAAGTATCTCTTGGCTCTAATCATTCTGGCTCATATGCTGCCGGCTATGCAGCTTCCGTCGCGTCTTTTCCTCCTCCCAACGGCCGTGCCACGCTTCCGCCTGTATCGGATACCGCTTCTGAAATTGAGCCACGCCCCTCACTCGCCAGAGGAGAATCGCTGCTACCTGCTACCAACAAATCTAAGGCTGTCGATCTCTCTACTCCGCCGTATACCAAACAGTACATCGATTCCTATCGGCAGCGTATCAAAGGAGATCCCGACCCTGAGGCACATTTTCTATACGCTAAATATCTTATTGACGCTGCCAGGAAGATCAGAACGAGCTCCAAGGATCAGCGTTCAGCAAAAAAATATTCCGAACTGTTGATCGGAGAAGCTTTGAAAGTTGTCCGACGGTTAGCTACTCAAGGAGATGCATATGCTGAAGCCCAGTTCTTTTTAGCAAACTGCTTTGGAACGGGTGCATTGGGCCTACAGGTTGATCACGAACGAGCATATCATCTCTATCTACAGGCTGCAAAGCAGAATCACGCTGCCGCTTCGTATCGAGTCGCTGTGTGTAACGAAATTGGTGCCGGTACACGGAAAGAACCTCCTCGAGCAGCTGCCTTCTACCGCAAGGCGGCCTCACTTGGTGACACCGCCGCTATGTACAAACTTGGAATGATTCTCCTGCAAGGGCTTCTCGGAGAGGCTAAGAATCCGCGAGAAGCGGTCGGCTGGTTACGACGGGCGGCAGAGCAGGCTGACGAAGAAAATCCGCATGCACTTCACGAACTTGGTCTTCTCTATGAGATGCCGAATTCCGGGTTGGTTGCTCACGATCCTGTACAGGCGAAGAACCTTTTTACTCAGGCTGCACATCTGGGCTATACACAATCACAGTACAAATTAGGGCAATGTTACGAGTATGGGGCTCTTTCATGTCCCGTTGACCCGCGTCGTTCAATAGCATGGTACACCAAGGCCGCAGAGAAAGGAGATCCTGAAGCTGAGCTGGCTCTGAGCGGATGGTATCTGACTGGAAGTGAGGGTGTATTGAAGCAGAGTGATAACGAAGCGTATCTTTGGGCTCGCCGTGCTGCAAACAAAGGGTTGAGTAAGGCTGAGTATGCCGTTGGTTATTATGCAGAAGTGGGGATAGGTATCAATCAAGACATCGAATTCGCGAAACGTTGGTATATGCGAGCTGCAGGTACGTGGGTTAATTGCTGTCTTTAGACCTATTCTATTGCTGATTCTTGTGAATAACATCGTAGCTCAAGGTAATAAACGAGCAATGAACAGGTTGACAGAGATGAAACGTATGGGCAACAAGCGAATGAATATTGTTCGCCCAACCCGTCAACAAGCAAAGGATGAATGTGTCATCTGCTAGTACATATCTTTTAATGACAACCATGTCTCCAATACTATGACTCTCCATGTAACAGGCAAAAGATAGAGAATCCGTAATAAGAGCTAATCTTTCCAAGTCCATACTTCTACTATTCGCTCAATGCGTTCGCGTTCGACGACGTTCTCGGCTTTCCGTCGTACCTTTGTGATCACATTTTTTCTACTGCTGACTTCAACCGCTGGTTCGGTTTCCGATCCTTGATTGTTGTCCCACTCTATCCATTTGTTTAACTCCTCGCTCTTCCCAAGATGAAGTGTTTTGTAATCCAATTCTGCTTTCGTTTCCAAGACAGTGTCCCATCCTTTCGGTCGGAAATTCCTGAACTTGGGAGGGCTATCTGACCGCATCCTTTTGCGTTTGTGCACATGTCCAACGCCATTTGGGACGTACTCATCATCGCTGACGTTACCGCTTGCATGTCGCAGTCTCCACGCCAACTCTCGCGCCAGTGCAGGTCCATCCTTCACCCTATCATGAGGTATCTGCTCCTTTGCCTCTTTCTTGGCCTGCACTGATCCTCTTTCAAGCGCGCGAGTTTCTGACAGCAAAAAATCTACCAACGCTGCTACAGAATCAAGAATCCTGAACGATAGTATGTTTCCACTCTTGAGGTCTTTCATGTATTTGTCGCCCACATACCAAACAAGTCTATCTCAAGTAGTCAGTAAAATTGATAGTTATCCATCTATCTCACTCACTTGGTGAACATTGGAAAACGAAACTTTTTTGGCACTTGTGTTCGAATTTCAATATCCCGCACTTTGAGCTCTGCACTCAAAACTTCGGGTTCATAAGCTTTGCCGAAATACAATTTCAGAACTTACGAGTCGGAATATCGTAGGAGTGCAGAAAGTTACCTCCGAAGACCAATGTGTCTTGAGGCGTATACTGAAAACATAAAAATTGAGCATATTGTATGACATGAGACTCACCACAGCATGAATCCACCCTGTTGGAATGATCATCGTGTTTCCTGCAGTCAGTGTGACTTTCACGACTTCATCGACTAGATCTCCTAGCCATGTATTATACTGAATTTCAGTCCCTGACCACCGTTCGTACGCGGCTAAGTTGGCAGGTGTCGGTTTGATGAAGTAAAATATCTATGCCAAACAGATCAGCTCTACGCTAACTTTTGAGCATGATCAAGAGTAATACTTTGGAGCCATGCATGATGTGGTAGTAAACAGAGGAGCCAGCAAAGTCAATATGCCAATCCTATCGTCAGGCAAAGTCAGAACATAAGATGAGCTAGATAGTACAAGACTCACTGTCCATGCACCTTGCACTCCCATCAAGCAATACAACTGGACCTTTGGATACGTATGCCCCTTGCCTTTCCGGGTAGAAGGCCAAAAGTTTTCCACCCAATCGAGCTCTCTGACCAACCGCGGAGGGAGAATTCTGTCAGCAAGTAGCGTGCCTGAAATCTCCAGTGATATGACATTGAAAATTTTGTCCCGCTGGTGAGGCTCAAGATTGTAGTATTCGACCCACTGCCCGACAGTCCAGCCTGGAGCATTCGCTTGGGAAGCGACATCTGTTGTCCGATTGTGGTCATTAGCCATTCGAGCGGAGCAAGGAACAAACATACCAATAACTTCAATTGGATTCTTCTCTCCAACCAATAACCCAACATCGTCTACGGTGAAATTCTCATCTGGCATGTTCATGCCTAATCCCTCCGGACTTTCAATGACGATTGGCTCTTTCATAGCGCTCTCATTTTCCTCGACCCACTCCAGCCCCACCTGACTGCCTTCCATTCTCCGAAACGAATCATCTTTTATTTCCTTGCCCTCCATCATATTCAGAAATCTTTTGGGATCAGAATTGACACCTGCTTCTATGTTGGCATAGTTTTTAGTTGTTCGTTTTCTGTCCGATTTTCGAGCAGGAGCTCGGAAAGTAATCGTTCGCTTTCCCGTAGTATCCGTTGTCAAGCAAGTCTTGCAGAACCTTTTTCTTGTCATTGAATTCAAATGTTATTGTAAACGGCGGTCCGCACTGACCATTTGTCGATTGTGTCGAGGTCAACCCCTTCACCCGTGCACCTCCAGTGATACCAGACCTTGCAAGCACCACACATTGCCCATTGTTCATTCACCTCGTCATCTAATTGGGCAATAGTTTCCGGAGTACAGGCCGGACAACGGTCGTCTGCTAGTTTGGTTTCAGGAGATTCGTTATTCTTTGTGTCAATTTGATCCTTGGTAGCATCATTCTCAGGGCTCCCTTCAGTTGGATTATGGCCGTTCGAGCGCGTAGAACGACGTCCTGAAGCCATTGATAATGGGATCGAGGAAGTAAGTTGACCGTGAGAATAACGCAAACTCTAGATTCGTTGTGTAAGCTTATGTACAGTATCACTGACTCTGAAAGAGGAGGTCCCTGTAAGCACCAAATGGCAATCAAAAGTCGCGAGTTTTCGTGATGGTAGTGGTCTAGTGACACAAATGTGTAGTGCCTTTCGGGGGTTCCGGCACACTGGTTTGCAACCTTTTGCAGCCTGATTCAAAATGAGGCAAATGTGCAATGCCTTCGGGGTTTCCGGTGCACTGCTCAGAGCTGCTCCAGGGTGAGTTTAACAGTATTTCATGATTTTCAAGTTATTCAACCAAAATATTCACTTTCAGAGTCGGGGACTGCCGTGCGGGGCGCGGCGCTAAAGGATACAGTAATAGTGGCACAAAGATTTAATTCAGTATTTAATATTTGTTAACAGTCAGATCTTCTCGCTGAGCTCTGCGACACCTGGCAGTATCTGAATGGCTGTCAGATCCAATGAAAACAGTACTCAAAGAATGTGTGGGTTTTACCTTGCCCTCCAAAAGCTCGAGACTGGCACCACCACCAGTACTAACGTGGCTAAGCTTGTCTTCACTCTTGTGCTGAGCAACCAAAGTAGCAGTGTCACCGCCACCGACAATCACAACTGCGCCTTTTGACGCAGCCTCGATATTGGCATCAAGAAGAGATTTAGATCCAGCAGAAAAAGCGGGGAATTCAAAGACACCAGGAGGACTGGGAAAAGATCTTAATCTTGTGAGTATGAAATAATACGATCCAACATACCCATTCCACAGAATAGTTTTAGCTTCAAGCACAGTTTGTCGGAATAATTCCTGACTCTTGGGTCCGGCATCGAGACCCATCCATCCGTCAGGAATGCCCTCGGTTTCACTTGCGGTCCCCGTCTATAAGGTAATGTTGGAGAAATATACTACTGACCACAACGAACTTACCGCAGCATCCTTGTCAAACTTATCGGCTGTGATATAGTCAACTGGGAACACAAGCTTAACGTGATTCCTCTTGGCTTTCTCTACCAGACCTTTGACCTTTTCGGATCCTGGGGCGTCGAATAAAGAGTTGCCAATCTGGAATAAAATGAGACAGTGAGAGGAAATCTAATGGAAGCTACTCTCACAGAGATATTCTCCAGTGTCTTTTTGAAAGTGAAGGCCATTCCTCCACAGATGATTAAAAGGTTCACCTATCAAGAGGATAAGTACACGCTCTGGGAAAGCACAGACTAGGTAAGTACCTTATCAAGCATGTTCTCAATCAACAAAATCTTGTCCGAAACCTTGGCGCCACCGAGTATAGCAAGGAACGGGCGCTCAGGTTTTTCGAGTGCTTTAGCGAAGAATTCAAGTTCCTTCTTGACCAAGAAACCAGCAGCTCTCTGTGGGAGCTTAACGCCGACCATACTTGAATGCGCACGGTGGGCAGTGCCAAACGCGTCGTTGACATATACGTCGCCAAGCTTCGTAAGTCCATCGCGAAATTCAGTGACCTTAGCAGCATCAGCTTTGGTCTTCGTTCCGTCCTTATTCTTCACAGATCCTTCCTCCTCGATGTGGAATCGTAAGTTTTCGAGGAGAATGACTGATCCTAAGGGGGCTGAAGAGACGGCATTCTCAACCTCGGGACCAACACAGTCCTTCAAGAAGGTGACTGGTTTACTAATAAGGGATTCGAGTTCGACGGCAACAGGTTTAAGGGAGTATTTTTCGTTCGCTTTGCCGTCAGGACGTCCAAGATGGGACATCAAAATGACCGCAGAAGCTCCTAGATGTCGTGTCAGAGGAAATGCTAGGATCCAAAAAAATGGTTATGACCATTCTCAAGGGCATATTTGATGGTGGGCAATGCAGCTACAATACGCTGTAGGTAATGTAATAACTCAGCATATCATACAATACAAATTTTCGCAAATCGATAAGGGCTTACAGCGGGGTTGGTGATCTTTCCATCCTGCAGAGGAACGTTGAAGTCAACACGAATAAGTACGCGTTTCCCTTTGAGATTGATGTCAGTAATGGAAAGCTTGTTGGAAAGTGACATGATAAAGATTCTAGAGGAGTTGTTCAAACTGGCAGGGGAAAATTCGGGTCAGATTTATAGTAAGTCGTGGGAAACTTGCTGAGTCTAGCCTCCTTGTTCTTTCCTTTCTCTGGATTCGATGGAGAACTCTCTCCATCTCGACTTGAACAGCCTTACTCTAGACTCTTCCAAGAATGCAGAATCTACAGCGCCAGTCACTTCCGTGGAAGATATCTCCACCACACAGTCTGAGTCTCCAGACTCTTCGGAGAAGCCATCAGATAAATCTCCAGAGGTTGCCATCCCCGAATCCAGGGAACGGAAAAAACCTTATGTGAATCCTGAACGTGTCAATACTGGAGGCTCTCAGCGAGTGAGCTTCCATATCTATCCATTTTGAACTGCAAACACAAACAACTACAGGACAAATTAAGTGAAGAAGAATTGACCGAGCGTATGGAACGTATCCGACAGCAAAATGAAAAGATCAAACAACGCAGAGTGGTACGTTCCTATGATATCACCTATAACGAAATTCATTCCCCTAACTACATCCAGGATGTACAAGCGGACGAAGACGCTTTTCGAAAGACCCAGCAGAATGAAAGGGCCAAGATGGCTCGAATTCGCAAAGTTCAGGAATCCGTGAATAATACTCGAGAGCAGAACGCAAAACGAAAAATGGACAAAATACAGAGTCGAGAATGGGACTCAGGCAAGCATTCACCGGGAGACTGGAAGGCACGAAATCAACCTACGCAGACCAGCCCTTCAAATGATTCACAAGAAGCTGACGGTTCTTCTGTGGCATCGAGTCAGTGGGCGAGAGGGGTAAGTGCTAGTAGAGGCTCAAATAGAGGTCGAGGGAGAGGAAGAGGTTCAAGAAGGGGAGGAAGACCATTGACTCCTGCAGAATTTCCTGACCTTCCTGACTCTGGCGAGGCTCCTGGCGCTGGTTGGGAACCTTGGGGAGATATCGCAGAATCTAAACCATCCGTTGAGGGATCAGAAGATGCTGTAGCATTATGAATCTTATAAAAATATTTTCATTGAGAATAGTTGTGTAACCTATAGTTAATATTTGCGTACGTAGTTACAATGGAAACAAATGGAAACGTATATCTGAGTCTCGCGTTTACTTCATGACATTGATGTCAAAACTTTCTAAACCTCCTACGCTGAAACCGTTCAAGCTCGCACTTATACAGCTGGGCAATATCAGCGCCAACAAGAACGAAAATATCAAACATGCACGCGAAATGATCATGAAGGCTGCCTCCGCGAAGCCTGATCTGATCGTCCTTCCAGCGAGTACATATCTGCTCGCCAACGTGTGTGCACTCACGAGTTTACTCAGGAGTGCTTCAATTCTCCGTACGGGCACGTCCATTTCCCAGTGTACGCTGAGAAAATAGGGTTTATACCTGGGGAACCATATGATGTTGACAAGAGTGAAAGCGAGTCTGTCAAAATGTTATCCTCCGCCGCAAAGGAATGTAAAACTTGGTTAATCGGAGGTGGGTTACCGTTGGGTTTGGGTACTGGCATTCATTATTTAGATTCCAGGCTCTATTCCTGAACGGGATGCCAGCTCTGATAATGTGTTTAATACCTGCACGGTGTATAATCCACAAGGTTAATGGTTCCGTTTTTCCAAACGATTCAAAAGATGTTGACAGCAAGCGGGAAACTTCAGGAGAACTTATTGCATACCACCGGAAAGTCCACTTGTTTGATATCGATATCCCTGGAAAGATCAAATTCAAAGTAAGTCGTAGTAGTCAAGGGGGCGAGGATGCATTAAGAACTGTTCTACTATCCAGGAGAGCGAAACCTTGACTGGGGGCACTACTCTCAACTTTTTTGACACTGGTGAGCTCATGCTTTCTTATTATCAATATCTTCATAAACCGAACCCCTTTAGAGTTTGCCAGGATCGGTTTGGGGATCTGTTATGATATCAGGTTTTCCGAGCTGGCGATGATCTCAGCTCGCCAAGGTCAGACACTTTCTTCTTCCCTTTCAGCGCTGATTGTCCACTAGGTTGTCAGGTCCTCATTTATCCAGGCGCATTCAATATGACTACCGGACCTCTCCACTGGGAGTTGTTACAGCGCGGACGGTACATCAAGTTCACCTTGTCTGACTTCTACATACTGAGAAGTATTTTCAGCGCCGTTGACAATCAAATATTCTTTTCAATGTGCAGCCCTGCTAGAGACACTACCGCAGAATACCATGCAGTTTGTTGATTTCCTGAAACTCAAAATATGCAACCTGACGTTCTTCGTAGTGGGGTCACTCCATGGTTGTTGACCCAATGTATGTTTTGTCTCTATATTCGAACAATTTTGGCTTAAATACCTACAGGGGAAAGGTGCTTTGTGAAGCCGAAGAAGGAGAGCAGATTATGTTCACAGAGATCGGTACTTGGCTATTCCAAATATTCCAAGATAAATATGGTATGACTTGACGCACTTGTTGCAGACCCGGTGGTTTTCAATGAAGCTCGAGGTGGAATCCCGGTCACAAAGCAGCGCCGATTTGATGTTTATCCCGATGTTTCTGTAGGAAAGTAGAAAAAATAACCAGGAATTGAAGAGGTTGCCTGTTTTGTATGGTGATGGAATACCATGGACGGTTGTGGAATGATCGCGATTCACGGTTATGTAACAAAAAAAGCTGGGGCTGCCATTATTAACTTTGCTACATACACCTCTCACTACTTACCTTCATTCTCATATCTTTTGCCAGTCATGGTTCGAGAAACGTATGCTTATCGGTTTTGTACCTGCGTTAGTTCTGACTTTTTTAATCACATTTCCAGTAAATTTTACGATCTTCTCGATGTACCGCCCGACGCCTCAGAATCCGATTTGAAAAAAGCCTACCGCAAGAAGTAAGATATTTCTCAATAATGCCTTGTCCTCGTCTTAACATTCTATCCCTCAGGGCTTTACGGTTACATCCAGATAAAGGTGGAGATCCTGAGCTGTTCAAGGAAGTGACACACGCGTACGCATGGCCTACATGATTGTTTTATCTTCTGTTGAATGACCTGCAGATATGAAATTCTATCCGATTCCGAGAAGAGAAGCCTTTACGACGCGAGAGGAGAAGCTGGACTATCAGAAGCTGGTGGCATGGGTGGCATGGACCCTCAAGTATGTTTTCAGCGTTTTGAAAAACAAACCACTGCAGCTGACGTATATTTTCACAGGATTTATTCAGTTCGCTCTTTGGTGGTGGCGGGCTCTTCGGCGGAGGAGGAGGAAGCTCACGGGGAGGACCTCGTAAAACCAAAGATCTTGTTCATCGGGTACACGTCACCCTCGAAGATCTGTACAAGGGGAAAACCACGAAATTGGCTCTCACACGGAACGTTATCTGTTCAAAGTGCAAGGGCAAGGGTGGAAAGGAGGGCGCCACCAAAACTTGCAATGGCTGTAATGGACGTGGGGTCAGAGTCACTTTGCGACAGATGGGACCCATGATTCAACAGATCCAATCCGGTTGTGACGAATGTGGAGGCTCCGGTGAAACGATATCAGCAAAAGATCGGTGCACACAATGTAAAGGGAAGAAAGTCCTTCCAGAGAAGAAATTCCTCGAGGTCCACATTGATAAGGGTATGAAAGGCGGACAGACAATTCAATTTCGAGGTGAAAGCGATCAGTCTCCAGGAGCGGAGACGGGAGACGTTGTCATCGTCATCGAAGAAAAGCCACATGAAAGATTCAAGCGCCAAGATAACGACCTTCTCATTGACGTTGAGATCGATCTCCTCACTGCACTTGCTGGTGGTGAATTCACCATCAAACATCTCGATGATCGTGCGCTACTGGTCAGAATTGAACCTGGTGAAGTGATCAAACATGGTAGGTCCTTTATTTTGCTCCTGCGTTGGCCAGTGCTTTACTTCCGTCATTCGCAGGCGAACTGAAGGTCATTCATGGCCAGGGTATGCCATCTCATCGACACCACGAACCAGGAAATATGTATGTGAAATTGAACGTCACATTTCCCGACTCCATAGCTTTAGAAGCCATACCACATCTCGAGAAAGCACTTCCACCTCGGACGCCACCTCAGACTTTCCCCAAAAATATTGTCGTCGAAGAGGTTTTCCTTCAGCAGAGTGATTTACGCTCTACCCCCAGGGAATATCAGGACGATGCAATGGATGAGGATTCCGAACCTCGTGTGCAATGCGCAAATCAATAGATTTTCCCATGTGGGTTCCATTTGGTTGTAGTTATTTTAGATTCTGTTGTATCGTACTGCTTTTACATCATACATACATATATCTACCACGTTGTCTGAGACAGCATGAGCCCAGAGTAAGGTGATTATTGCTTTTAACAACCTACCTCGGGGTCCTGTTTAAATTGTTCATAGAGATCGCGATTGAAGAAACTGACTTCGGTTTCGTTTTCTGAAGTAAGGTGATTGGAAAACAACGTTCGAGTTGGAACTCTTAGGATGGACGAACCAAATCCAGCATCGGCAAGTGTGCTGTCGTCAGCCAGAATCCACTCCTCACGGTCAAGATTTATGATAAGGTTTGTAGTCTGGCCAAGGGTCAGTGAGAATACATATAAATATTTCCTAGAGAATGTGCACTTACCTTGGCCCCGTGAGCTTGCGTGTAAAGCTTTAAAGTATCTATAAAGTCATGTAGTCAACTGCATATAAGTTCTTTCCGAGTATAGACCCACCCAGTTGAACATTTCGATACGGCTTCCATCCAGGCTGTGTTTGAATAGCTAGAGATATCATTTCTCTGATCGCGTCACAAGCAGCGCGATCTACCTTGACGAGAAATATCTTTAAGTTGATCGACAGTTGTGGTTTCGAGATTGATATCTTGGAGGACCAAACTACGTTCCGTACGATATCGAAATGATTTTATAACTCGGACGGTAAGAGTCGCAGAAGTCTTTGGTCGAGCAAGGTTTGTAGGAATGTCCGAGAAATCAGTGTAGGTCGCCATCGATGGCGCAAAAGAGAAAGCGGCAGCGCAGTATTTGCGGAGTTTTTCCGTTCGGCCCGGACTGTGTACTTAAAGTAGAACGATGATGACCTTGTCATTAACATGTATCCATCCATGTCTCGTTCATTCACCGTAGCGGATGTTGATGACCTTGTTACAAAGCTGCAGACTGAGGAGAAAATCTCCCTCTTGGGAGCTCCGGACTGGTGGAATACTACTCCAATTCCCCGTCTAGATATTCCATCCATTCGTTGTAGTGACGGGCCAAATGTAAGTTACGTCGCTCTAATCAAACAATTTCCGCTCTGAAATGTGTCAAAGGGTGTTCGAGGATCTTCTCATTTTGCATCTACTCCCGCTCAATGTCTTCCGGTGCGCAGAGAATCCACTATCAATATATTGAGGTTGATTTTACTTTTAGTGTGCTACCTCTTTGGCATCGACCTTTGATGTCGAGTTAATCCGAAGAGTGGGAGAATTCCTTGCCGCAGAGGCAAAGATCAAATCCTCAGTCATCTTGCTTGCTCCGACATGTAATATTCAACGCTCACCTCTTGGAGGGAGAGCTTTCGAAAGTTTCTCCGAAGACCCTTACTTATCAGGTATTTTTTGAAGAGCTGCAGTCTATTGCCCACTAAGACAAGAGCCAATAAACATAGGAATTATGGCTTCTGCCTATGTTAATGGTCTTCAATCGCAAGGAGTCTCTGCAGGTGAAGCCTGCCGACATTTCAGGTGCGATTTTGACTAATATATTCATTTCTCAGCCATTAAACATTTTGTTGGGAACGATCAAGAGCACGAGAGGACTGCCGTAGAGTCTGTAATGTCTGACAGGGCTTTACGAGAAGTATACTTGTACCCGTAGGTTCTTCTGCACACGTTTTGTCACTTTGTCCATTAAAATCTTCCATAGATTCATGCTGGCCCAGAAGCTCGCCAAACCTTGGGCTTTCATGACTTCGTGAGTCTGCCACTAGTACTTTATTCGGGATCTAGATCGACAATTGTTCAATGCTGCTTCAGATATGGACGTATTCATGGTGTTCACTGCTCTGAAAATCCCAAATTACTGCAAGATATACTTAGAAACGAATGGAAATTTAAAGGCATCGTCATGAGCGATTGGTGTGTACTCGTTGACAATGATCTCTCAAATCAATGATGTTTTTGTAGGTATGGTACGTATGGGGTAGACCAGCCAATCAATGCCGGTTTGGACTTGGAAATGCCTGGACCTACCCGTTGGAGAACACCTACTCTCGTTAATCATGTGTTAACCGCTCAAAAATTATCACCCTCGACGTTAGATGACCGTGTCAGAAACATGCTATCATTTATACAACAACAAGCCCGTCTCAATCCTGAAGTTGTCTACGGTGATGGTAAAGAGCGGACCCGTGACACTCCAGAAATCCGACAATTTTGCAGAGCTTTAGCGGCTGAAGGAATTGTCCTGTTGCAGAATCGGAATGAAGTCCTTCCTTTACTCCCGAATCGTGTACGTAAGCTTGCGATTGTGGGCCCTAATGCGAAAGGAAGTGTCATATCCGGTGGAGGATCCGCTGCGCTCAAGGCCAGCTATATAATCACACCGTATCAAGGCATACAACAAGGCGCATTTGATGACTTGCAAATATCTTATGCCATTGGATGTTATGGTAAGTCCTCGAAGCATTATATTAAAGTGTATCAACGATGTAGCATCATCGGTTCTTTTTTTTTCTGGTAGCCCATAAATATCTTCCGACGCTTGAAAATTATCTGGAGACCACAAATGGAGAGCCCGGCTGGCTTGCGACGTTTTACAGTCATACAGAAGACGGCGAACTCACTCTACCAGTCGCAGAATTTGTCTTGAACGATACTCGAGTAAAACTCAACGATTTCATTCCCGCAGGCCTCAGCGAAAATTGGACACTAAAAATGACTGGAAGGCTATCTGTTGATAATACAGCACCATTTGAACTCGGTTTAACAGTCGCAGGTAGGAGCGACAGTGTTTCCTCATTTCTCCGTCGTTGAACTGTAAATGATAGGAAGAGCGAAGCTTTGGATTAACGGAGAGCTGACCATCGACAATTGGACCAAGCAAACTCCGGGTGACTTCTTCTACGGGTTCGCAGATATAATTACGCGTATTTAATTTTTATCTAACTATGGACATACAGACAAGGCACAATCGAGGAAAAAGCAACCGTGAAGCTAGAAGCAAGAAAAACAGTAGAAGTGCTCGTCGAATATACTAACTCGTATCCGCCTCCCAATCAAAATGACGAGGGAAAGACTGTACCCAATGCGCAACCTGCGTTAATGCGTGGGCTGGTGGGCCATCTGACAGGTTTACTGAATAATGGCTTGCACTAACCTACATCACAGCGGTTAGGTGGTTGCGAGAAGATCGACGCTGGACTTGCGATAGCAGACGCAGTAAAATTAGCTGAGAGCTCAGATGCAGTAGTTTTCATTGGTGGCCTGACTCCGGAATGGGAGAGTGAAGGTTTCGATCGGCTTTCACTGGACTTGCCTGGAATGCAAGCAGAGCTCATTGCGAAACTTGCTGCGGTCAATCCGAACACCATAGTTTGTATCCAGGCGGTCAGTAGTGTTATTCATGCGAGACTCGAGGCCAACAGAAATTTCAGGGATCTGCTACCGCAATGCCGTGGAAGGACGAGGTAGCAGGGATTTTGCAAACCTGGTATTTGGGGAACGAGGTTGGAAACGCAATTGCAGATGTACTTTTTGGGAAAGTCAATCCCTCCGGTCGGTTACCGCTTACATTTCCGAAAAGAATAGAAGATATCGCAGCGTTTCCCAACCTCCGTAGTGAACACGGTAAGATTTACTACCGCGAAGATCTAATGGTTGGGTACAAGTATCATCTCAAGCAAAAAATTGAGCCGTTATTCGGCTTTGGGTGAGTAGCTTATGCTTGAGTGAATTTATATACAGTGTTCACTGTTCCCCGAAACCCCTCATGTAGACATGGCCTATCGTACACCAGTTTCGAGCTTCTTGACTGTATTGTAACACAAACCGGGACAGATATCGAAACATCTGTCCGACTGCAAAATACAGGAGCAATCGCAGGATCAGAGGTTTTGCAATTATACGTGGCTTATCCCGACAAGGGAATAACACATCCTCCGCTGCAATTGAAGGCGTTCGCAAAAGTTCATGATGTAGCAGCAGGGCAAGTTTCCACTGTCGAACTAAAGTTGGACAAGTGGGCATTCTCATACTGGGATGAGAAGAAGAATCAATGGATGGTGGACGCTGGCCATTATGCACTGTATCTTGGTTTCAGCTGTGAACACATAATTTGTGAAAAGATTATCCAGCTCGGAAACACGCTTAGTTGGACTGAATTGTAGGTATGAATGCAACTGCAAAAACTCATATGTACATAGTTAGGGTCGCTGATTCTCATGTATGTTGTAAACCCGATCAACTTGAAGTGTCGTGTCATCGTTATTGGTGTCGTGGGCGGCGGCACAGAACTGTTTTTTTGAATTGTTTCTCGTCTCTTCAAAAAAGATATTTGCGCGTTTGTTAATCCCATGCTGTCAATAGCAGGACGATTGACTCGATTTATCCGTTTTCCCCACCGCCATCTGATAAGCATTGTTGTGACTCAGTTCCATACTTTTTCGCCAGTACTTTCATCTTCTCAGCGTCTCTCTCGTTATACGGTTATGGACTCGGTAACAAAGTCATTGACGTCTTTGTCGCTCAATCCCACTTCGGTAAACCATTCTTCCACCAACTCTCCAGCCGCCTGGCGCGATGCGCTGACCGGGAATCCGGAGGTTTCAACCTCTTTCGAACTCATAAAAACCCTCGTATATAAACCGAAAACGTCAAAAACTGCTACGCCAGTCCCGGTTGTCGTTATAGCCCGTGAATCTGCTTCGGTCAACTCTGGAGCGATCGGGAAAAAGCTCAACTTGAAGGATTTACGATTGGCATCGGAGGATCTTTTGAAAGAATTCTTTTCACTAGACAAAGATTCACGTATGTCGAATTTACTGTGTTTTCATGAGATGCTGATCCTCAATCTTCAACAGTTTCTCCTCTAGCTCTTAATGAAACCAACTTTTCCAAAGTTGTTACTGTGGTGGACGCTTCAATCGCCACTACCTCCGCTCCTCTTGCCCTTCATGCACTTACTTCCAGCGCGACAGTGTTCCTGTCCAGCTCAGATCTGCTCAAATATCTGCGTCATTTAGAGACCGAGGACACTAAGCTTCAGGAACTTGACCTCCAAAATCTTGAAACCGCTGCGCCTGCCGCAATTCCTCCCAAGGCTCCTTCAAAAGAGAAGGAAGATGCTAAGATTGAAGGGGCGATTCAGATTGCAATCGGAGTCAAGAAGGAGGTTGACTTTTCTACCTGGTACACGAATGTGAGCTCTTATGACTTGTTCATCGCTTAATGCTTAAAAATCTGCGTAGGTTCTGTTGAAAGCCGATATGCTAGATTATTATAATGTATCTGGTTGCTATATCCTTAAGCCCTGGTCGTACAGCATTTGGGAAGAGATCCAAAGTAAGTTTGTGGTTGTTCTGTGATTTGTTTCGATCTGACATCGTTGTTTTGTTCAGGATGGTTCGACGGAGAGATCAAGGAGCTGGGCGTTCAAAACTCTTATTTCCCCATGTTCGTTTCCGCCAAAGTTCTTGAACGAGAGAAGAATCATATTGAAGGGTTTTCTCCGGAAGTTGCATGGGTCACAAAGGCGTATGTTCCTGATCACCCATCTCACTTTCGATACTTCATCTCACTGCTGCTTAGTGGAAACTCCGATTTGGAGGAGCCTATTGCTATTCGTCCAACGTCTGAAACCGCCATGTATCCGTACTACGCCAAGTGGATCAAAAGCCATAGAGATCTTCCTCTGAAACTTAACCAGTGGAACAGCGTCGTGCGATGGGAGTTCAAAAACCCTCAACCGTTCCTTCGTACTCGTGAATTCTTGTGGCAAGAAGGCCACACCGCCCACCTCACAAGTAACGAAGCTGACATCGAAGTACGACAGATTCTTGACCTTTATCGACGAATTTATGAAGAACTCTTGGCGGTCCCCGTTATCCCTGGTATCAAGTCCGAGAAGGAAAAGTTTGCCGGAGGTCTTTATACCACTACTGTCGAAGGTTTCATTCCTACTACTGGCCGAGGTATCCAAGGAGCTACTTCCCACTGTCTAGGACAGAATTTTTCTCGACCAGAGATGTTCAACATTGTCGTCGAGGATCCGACAGATTCAACCAACCAGCGTAAGACTTATGTCTGGCAAAATTCGTGGGGTATTTCAACACGAGCTATCGGTGTCATGGTCATGGTCCATGGTGACAACCAAGGATTGGTGCTTCCTCCACGGGTAGCTAGCATCCAAGTAGTCGTTGTTCCATGTGGTATCACTGTGAACACTAGTAGCGAGACTAGGTCAAGGATCGAGAGTGCTTGCGAAGAGCTGGCAAAGACGCTAAAGAAGAGTGGAATCAAAGTCAAGGCTGATTTGAGAGACGATAAGACTCCAGGATACAAATTCAACGACTGGGAGCAAAAGGTGATATGCACATTTGATGTTCGGTTCGGTTATTGATATCACATTTTCTGATTCCAGGGAGTTCCTCTTCGCCTTGAGATTGGCCCCAACGATCTGACGAAGCAACAAACGCTCGCTGTCCGTAGAGATAACGGCGTCAAGAGTCCCATCGCAATTGAGAACATTACATCGGCAGTCTCTCACCTCTTAGACACTATCCAGAGCGACATGTTCAAACGGGCCCAAGAAGCATTCCATTCTCGTCTCAAGGAAGTTACGAAATGGGAAGACGTCGTACCTGGACTCGACTCCAAGAACGTCGTGGTCATACCTTGGTGCGAACGCGAAGCATGTGAAGACGACATTAAGGAGCGAAGTGCTAAGGCGTCAGTTAATTTCATGTCGTTGCAGAACAAACATTAACATTTGAATTCTCTCCTGCAGTTCTGAACCCACTGACGAGCGTGCACCATCCGCAGGAGCCAAATCTCTTGCTATTCCCTTCGACCAGTCTCGCTGGGCCGCAATTGAGCCAGGTAAGACCAAATGTCCAGCCTGTGGACAAGATGCGAAACGTTGGACTATGTTTGGAAGATCATACTAAACTTGCGTAGAGCCTTATCAGTATGATCGGGTTATCGTATTAAATCTTCATTATATATCTACAGTGATGCTGCATAAATTTCACTCCCGTGTCAATGCCAGTCTTATCCTTTACGCGTCTTTTTTGTCTTCCACGTTTGTACCTAATCTGGACAGGCATCCAAACATAGCAATACCAACACCACCATCATTATCTATACTCGATACAGGAACACCAGGACGGCCTTCAGATGGCACAGATGCCAATGCAGTTGCGCGAACGTAGCTGGATACCACTCCAGTGACGATGTGCATCGGCGTCAAGACTTTGATTGACTGAATCTTTATTTTCTCCTTCTCTCGACCTTTCCTCCCATTGGTTCCGGGCGCAGTTTTATACTTTCTGCTTGAAGGACCTGAAGTTAGTAGGGACACATCTCGATGGTGCGTTTCAAATAACAAGCCAACACCAAGTTCTTTGTCTCGTTTTTCTACTTCCGCGGCCTCCTTAATCAGCACGCGAATGAACTGTTTGGCAGCTAGTGCCAGAAGAGCGTATGGAGAAAGATTAACCTCTACTTCAGCAGCATTTTCACCAAGTCGATCCAAAGGAAACAACGTTGGGGAGGAAGGCAGGTAAAATGAACGCAAAGAAAGAGGATGGACGAGTGCACGGACACCGAGTGTCATTCGTGGATCTACAGCGGCCACAAGGGTAGAGTGGTCCCTGACGAGAAGATGCGTGCGTGAAGACCAGGGAGGGAGTTGACGAGGATTCAACGATGATACAGTGGATGGTGTTTGTTCAATCCCTTTTTGGGTATGGACCCGGAAAATTCTTTGCACATCAACAACAGGCATCTTCAACAGTTGTAGCATCTTGCCCACTATTTGGCATTGAAAAGGCTTCGATCTTAGGGGTGGCGCTGGAACACTGGGTCCACCTCCACCGACCACCTTACCATTTAGCAGGCGAATTTTGATCCTGGGAAGCCGAGGCTGGTTGTCCTCTGCTTCTTTCGCTTGAGGAGCGGCAATTACAGCTAGCTCAGCCTCTGTTTTCATATATTCTAGCCCTCGCGTGCCATGGGCCCACAACCCGAGTCCACAAACGCGGCACCATTTACCCTCGGAGTAGTCTCCAATAACCAGGTTGCCATCCTGCCTGGGATCAAGCTCATTGACCTGCGTCCTTGTTGGTTCCTCACGAACAAAATGACCATTATCCTCCAGCCAGGCATATACGTCGCCTGTTGTCAAAGGTATGAGATGCGAACAAGGATCGCGTTCTCGCAAGACTTCGATATGATGTGTGTAGGCACCCTGAAGAGCTTTTGCTCGTGCCCACTGCACATCGCATGAACGAATGAACCAAGGTCCAAGTGTAGAGCACTCACCTCAATAGCTTTCCGTCTCCCTATGATGAGTGCTTTGAGCTGGCTAGAGTCTGCAGGCAATTTGTAAGGGATGTCTGAGGCCATTTTGCGGTCAGTTTGTGGAATGTCTGCTATGAACTCAGCACCTTATCATCGATCGTATTCATGAATTGCAATTTACCGTTGAGAGTCATAGGAAACCGATTTAACAGTAATAACAGCAAGTCGTGATATGAGCCTAGATGGAGAAATTTGACTAAAATGATAGTCAGAAAGATCTGAAAGCTTGCCTGGAATAGTTGGCTCAAGTGTATTTGAGGGAGCGGGGTGGCCTAGCTTAATATTCGTGCTTGATTTTATATTTGATATATTTTCCCAGTGAGATCTGGCCTTGGCGGGAAGATAACCAGTTTGAGCTGGTTTCAACACCGTATCTTTGTCAAGTTCAATGTCAATAACTTGTTCGTCTCCTGTTGTAGGAAGCTTGTTTGTGCCAATCATGTCTAACTAGATACGAGATGAGATTGCACGGGTATCTTGAGTGTCAGGGTACGCACGCCAACCCAATGTTCTAGAATAACTTTCTGTCCATTTTGACCGGGCCCGCTTGTACTGGGATTGAACATGAGCTCAATTTGAACCTGGAATGGTTCAGACGTGGTTCCAACGACTAAAAAAGGTGGTTCTGTAGCTATTAGCGGGGCAAGGGATATTGATGGTTCAACATCGAGGGAGGACATCGGCGTGACAAGCATTGATGTAAGGACAGTGGTGAGATCGAGACTCTGCGCAGGGAAATCTAGATCAATACATACGATGAATATTGCGCACAAGAGCGGAAACATACATAGGAGGCTGACTCTGCGCAAATCATCCATTGATGTGTATGGTCTTGTTTTTCTTCGATACGCTGGTCTGTGAATATGAGCGTGGCGAAGCAAACCATAAAAATCAGAAGAGACCTTCTGGAATAAAGAGACTGCTGTCTGTGAGTGTTACTCGACACGATATATGGAATCTGCTGGTAGCTGTGATCGAAGAGTCTGTGAAAGAAGTGCTGTTTGCGGCTAGTTGAGAACGTCTATCATTGGTCATGATCACTCCTTCCTCGACTGGATGACGATTTCGATGGTTATATCTTTTCTTCCAAGATTTTTTCGAAGCAAGTGGACCATCATTGCCATCGAATGTAGTGATATCAATGTGCTTGCCATCGTCCCACACCTTGATACCCTTGCGTTTTGCCTCTTTGCCTAAGAATTGGGCCAGCGCTGGGGAATCGCTGTGCAAACCCAACGTTTTCGTCAAATGAATGCTGCGCCCGGCTGGCTCATTTACCTCCAATTCAGAGGGAGCGCTGGTCGGGTTTCCATCTCGTGTCCCTTCAACTGCCATTTGAAACAGACCCTCTACGCCTGGGAGAAGCATGCCGCGACTCACATCCACTCCTCCTTCAAGATCTAGATCGGCATCAAGTTCCTCTTGGGGGACGGCACATGCCTTGATGCACTGTTCGTGGGAGCCCCAGTCTGTCGAGTGCAATATGCGCCCGTGGTTGTAAAGGCCTTGCATGGTGTTAAAGGTCGATTGGTGACAAATGGAGCAGCGAAGTAGAACCACACGATGAGAATCTTGAGAGCGCAAAAACAGAAATTTAGACTTTTGCGAACGAGTTATTGGCTTTTCCTTGGGAGGAAGACGACCCTTTGGTGCTATGTTTGTTGGAGAAACCTCGATAACATCCCGCGTGAACAAAATGTCAGAAGATGATTCCAAAATAGAGAGTGTATTCAAAGCCACATCTCTAAACGGGACTTCAGAGACACATTCGGTCTCTGCGAAGATCGTAAGAACTAGTTAGCTACGAAATAGTCATAGACGAACCATTCTGCAAGGAGTCTAGAAGCAATGAAGCCCAAGCAATCCTAGATTCCAAAGTCTGTGCCAGTCGCTTTCTCAAGACAAGCTCTACATCTATTTCAGCAAGTATGATCTTTTTCCTTTGTTCATCTGTTCTGTCCAGTTTGATACGTTTGTTTGGAAACATCGGAATGGAAGACCATGAAAGTTATAAGAAACAAGGAAGCGCTTGTTCTGCGGAAAATTCGGTCCGACAGATGTTGGGGGGAAGTTCGAACAAACTTCCATGGCAGTGGAACTGACGGACACAACACCACCTTCTTCTGCCATCCCGAGACCGGATCCCAGAAATCTCACCAGTTTACCTCAAATTCTGTCTTCTCTGTCCGATTTCGAGTTGCAGGAAGCTGAACTTTCCACTTCATTAACGGACCTATTAGCCGCCAGTGAACCCATAGCTTCATCTCTCTCTCGCTTACAATCCCTTGCACCTCAGCTTGATGATCTGTTGAAAGATGCTTCCACTCTGTCACGCAATGTATTATCTACGGCGAGGACGGCCGAGCGGATAGGTGGTCGAGTACAATTCTTGGACGAAGAAATGCGACGAATTAGAGAGGCCAGCGACCGTGTGGGCCAAGTCATCGACTTAAAGGTGCGCTATGCTATCCATTCCACCGTCAATAAGAAGATAATTTATATGTTTACTGTGTTTTAGTCATCGTTGACTGCTCTTCAATCATCGATAGAGGCCAGTGACTGGGAATCTGCGACCCGACATTGTGCGCGAGCAATGTCTCTACCTTCAGAAATAATTTCTGGATCTTTTGCTGAGTTCTCGGTCGTGAGCACACTTGTATCGGAGTCATCGCCTAATTTTAATCAAAGTAGTTTAGCCTACTTCGGAAAGTCATTTACCCCCTGCCCAAACTCTTCAAGAAGCTCGAGAACACCTTTTACATGTGTTCCGCGTCAATTTTGAGCAAGCGTCGCGTTCGCGGGACTCCACAGCTACAAGTAGATTCTTCAAGCTTTTTCCTGCCATCGGATGGGAGAAAGAGGGTCTCCAGGCCTATGCGAGTTTCGTCGTTGACTCGGTTCGGGTTAAAGCACCAACTTCCGCCAAAAGTAGGATATGCTCCTTGATCTTCATAGTTCCTTTTTCAAGAATTCCTCTGTAGCTTCTTCTCCTTTATATTTCATTGCCGCGCTTACTTCCCTCTTCGAGAGCATAGCTATGATCGTCGACCAGCATCAACCTGTAGTCGAAAAATACTATGGAGCTGGCAAGATGAAGGCAGTCGCAGAGCGTCTCTTGGACGAATGCGATAGAGTAGTCAAAGATGTCATGAGTAGGTGGCAGGAAGAACGCTCCATTACTCGCAAAGTTGGTTTCACAAACATTGTAGCGGCCACTGTAATTATTAACCTCATCCCTTCTTTAGATTTCTGATATCACAAATAATCCCCCAATGTCTGCAATGGCTGCTGCTGGGCGCAGACTGCAGGCCTCTTTGAATCAAGATGACGAACTCATTGATCCTAGGGAAATCGATCAAGTAATCATTGAAATGAGTGGAATGGTGGGTCGATGGAACCTGTTCAAAAAATTCCTTCTGGACAGCTTTGAAGCCCCCGAACCTATCTCAGCTTCTCTTCCGCTTGACTCAACGGCATCTCAAATGGTCTTCAACGAGGTTTTGGTTAAGTATTATATACCCCTGGAGGTGTGGTATGTCAGAGCTACCATTGACAAGGTGATCTTGAATAAACCGAGGACTTCACCTGATTACTAATGCTGGTCTATTGTAGGCGCACCGTCTGTCCAAGCCCGACATGACCCAATCACCTGCTACGACTACAACGCCAGACGACGTGTTTTACATTCTTAAAGTAGTGCTCCTCCGTCTTTCGTCTACTGGCTCTTTGAATGCTGTCGAACGGATGGCCGAACAATTACGCGACATATTGGAGAAAGACTATGCCGTTGTTCTCAAGAAGAAGATGGATGAAGTTTACCGTTCAGCAGGTACATCAGGGCAACTTGTTCGTGGAGAGAAAGCTGACCGCGAGAATAGGCTCGCTTTCGCTGTCAGTGATATCTATATTTACTCTCAACTGAAACTCAACCCTTACTTAGGTCATCCTCAATGATCTTGATGTTTCGTCGTCGCACCTTGAACGTTTGATTCGAGATCTTTTAGGCAACGGTGCCATCAATCAGTATTTCTTGTTGTCTCAGCAGCAGCTGGTCAAGGATGTTTTTGCGTCTCTATCGAGTTTAGTGACCAAGTTTCGCTCGACTTCTCGGGTCGGTCGAGGTTCCTCTTCTCTGTACAACGACTAACGACTAACTCTGGTGTAGGTTGGCATTGAACAACTGTTTAACCAGCTTATACGACCTAAACTGAGAACTTTCATTACCGAAGTCTACAAAGATGTATCATATGTCTTGGACGATGATTCCTACTCCAATGCCGAGTATCAAGACCTTGTTCGAAAGCGATTTATGAAGTCGTGGGACACCCTCATGGATGACTACAAGGTTTGCTCTTGGCTACTAGTACTGTAGATGATTTTTGATATTTCCTTTCGCATACCAAGGATTCATTTACTGAAGCTAATTTTCGGATACTTTTTGGTTTGGTTTTGGACACCTTACTCCGTCCTTGGGAAAGATTCATGATGGGATTCAAATTTACCGAGCTCGGTGCTATACGCTTCGACCGGGACTTGCGATCCGTCAACACGTATCTGTCATCTCAAACGGCTTTTGGAGACGGAAGGGAAAAATTCGTTCGTTTACAACAAATGTCTACACTGCTTAACCTTGACAGTGTGAGTACCTAATCACATTTATACACCGATCATTTGCTAAAACTTTTAATAGGAGGAGGATGTTGATGAGTTCTACAATGGTTCAGGGATAACGTGGAAGGTTAGCTTGCAGGAGGCACGAGCTATAGCTGCACTTAAAATTTAATCTAAACTCTGAATGTGTATATACGCATTACATTTCCTGTGTTCTCGAAAGAAAAGAAGAAAATCTTAGTCTAACCGCGTCGCAAAGCATCTAACCGTGCTTGTAACGCATCTTCATCCGCTGCTCCTCCCCCGCCTGAGTTGTCTCCTGTTCTATCATCTACGCCACCGTGGAATGCACCGGCTGTTTCTCCCAACGCCACAGGTTGCCGGGTAATTTGAGCAGATGCAGAGGCCAGGCCAGTAGGTGCATCGGTAAGCTGGAAAGCAGTGTGAGCGAGAAGATAAGGATCAATGGTAGAGGATACCTGTTGTGACAAAGAGACCCCGATTTCATCTAGCACCTCTTTCAAAATCTTATCACCCTCCTCTTCTTCGTCTTCCTCATCGTCCATCACATCGTCAACAGCATCGGACATCATTTCCTCCTTCATATCCATCATTGAACTCTCTTTCTCAAACTCGGTCATAATTCGTTGTATCGCAGGTAAGTTCAAGCCGCGATTCATCGCACCCATTGCCTGAGGTAACCAGTCAAGTAAGCCATGATTTTGGACATTGGAGAGAACACACTCGAGTGGCACCTCGCATTGCATCTGCCATTTGTTGATTACTTCTGAGCGTTTGGATCCGGAGTCCTACAGCTTGAAGTTGTGTCCGCATCTGGTAGAATTTCTGTACATAACGTCTGGTCCTCACGAGATCCTTGGCCATAACTTTACACGCGTTCTAATGGATACAATGACGAGCTATTGACCGGAAAGAACATGTATTTATACCATTTGGCCGGCCTTTGCGCTCTTCTTGATATCCATGATGAGTTTCTTTTCGCTCTGTTCGAGTTTCGCCCGTTCACGATCAAGTTCGCGTTGAGCTTTGGCAAGCGAGCGTTGATGCTGACGCAGCCGCTCAGCGGGAGTCACAGAGCGTCCAAAGAGGGTTTCCTGAGGAATATCATGAGAGCGGAAGGAAAATAAACAGAGATCTTACAATGATGTTCATGGTTAAACTACGAGTTACAGAAACATACAAGCGCCTGCGGGCCGCAGCTTCTGAAGGTACCACCATCATGTCAGAACATTCAGAACTGCTCAATGTTGGCGATTGTTGCTCTATATGCTCTCAAATTGATTTCCTTCCGATAGAATGTCCTTTCTGCCAAACCAAGTTTTGCAAAGATCATATCCTGGTTGGAGCACACTTATGCCCCTCCGCTAATCGCATCGACTCGATAGGATCGTTCGGGAAGCTCCAAAGATGTGCTTTGGATGGATGTAAGAATCCTAGTCTAAATGCATCCAGCTCTTTATCCAACTTACCTACGTGCACGGCATGTCAAGGCTCATTCTGTGCCGAGTAGGTCCACTTAAATTTACAGGTTTTTTCACTAAATCTATTTCACAGACATCGCGAGCCTGCTTCGCACAATTGTTCTCAAGAAGGGGTATCAGAACCGACGAAAAATGAGAGTGCGCGAGCCCTTCTGGCGAAGAACTTTACTTCTAGTAAAAGCCACAAATCTGCACTGAAACGTCGAATTTCTGCAAGACCTACAGATCCTGCAAAGTTGGCTGCATTTCGGCAGTTGGAGTTGATGAAGCTAAGACAACGTGCTTCCCCATTAGATCGGAAGCATCAGAGTTCAGCAATGCCTGTAGATAAGCGTCGGTTTTTCAAAGCAAGTTTGGATGGTGAAACAAGTGATCTATGGATAGAGAAGGTGTGCGCACCGAGTATTCCTCCGACCTTCTTCTCATACTCTTTATCCAGGCACTCATGACCGGTAAAGCGTTTGATCTACTTGCTCTTCATTTCGGAAAATCAATAAATGCAACGGATGTTGGTATCATCGATATTGAACGTCACGCACTCTTTGAAGTCTAAAACATTCATTGACAGTCACAGAAGTACCAATTGCTCAAGATATCCGATGACGCGGGACATCTGGTACCTCTCTTGTACGATAAGCCCTTCGAGGATCAAGTAGAGGATGGTGGAGAGGTGGTATTATCAATTGAACGAGCCTCATTTATTTGAATTGCTTTGTGCTGGTGATTTAGGAAAAACGAGCTATTGCCCGCGATGCACATATGGTACATCCTTTATTAAAGAATAGTCCCGGGTATATCACATGTTACATATTATGATGATCTTTTTATCGCGCATTCTGAAGTCAAAGCATGATCGAAGCCAGCGCCTTGGTTTAGAACTGGAAAGGTATCCAATCAATTGAAGAAAGGCCAGGGGAAAAAGTTGCTTACTCTGACTTGATACCCTCCATTGGCCTTCGTCAAGTATCTTACCCACTTGATGCTGTGATAATTACTCTTCTCAAATACTTTGAGGAAACGCACGATGAGACCAGATGCAGTAAACATTAGGACCTGGAAGAGGAGGACCAACAAGAAATGAGTATGACTCCAATGAAGATCCTAGTCAAAAATACCTGGAAATCTACATCAATTGGTGGTCGCGCCCACACCTGTCTCGTTGTTGTACTTGTCAGCTGAGCCATGGCACTCAACGAACATTCTTGACCGCCTTGCAAACGGGCAATTCTGAAGTACGAGCAACGTTTTCGACGAAAGGAATCGAAGGAAATAACTCAGGACGACATTTCAAAAAACATTCGGACCCGAACACTCACTTCCAAACGATGACATTTTCAGCCGGGACGTACTTTGCTTTGCCCGTACCCAGTATACCCACATCCACATCAGTAGTGTTCAACGGCGTTGGTATCCGTACAACGACGTTTGTAGCTGAAAGTTTTAGGCTGAAAGTTGTTTTCAGAGTTATGTCGTATGATACCTAGCGGGTCAAGCAACGTCAGGACGAATAAAATTTGAGGACCATTGCAAGCCAGCGGTACCTTTGTCGTCCCAATCTCGGTCACGGTCGGTATCACCTTTAACGGAAGCTTGATATTTGACGTGGCACGATATCTGTAGGGACACAGGAAACAAGAAGGATGTTGGTTCTTCTGTTCCGGAAAGATTGCTAGTGCGAACTCAACTTACCGCATTAATTCGAACTCGCCATCGGGTGGTATGAAGCTGATACTCCGATCTGCGTCAAAGTCGTTTAAGCGGACGCACTGGTGAAACTGACAGTCGTCTAGTTCTACAGCGTCGCCTCCACCTAAATAGGAGAAAAAGTTGTTAGTGCATCGACTTCGTTTAAGTGCAATCTGTGCTCGCCTCGATCCGCCAAACCAGAGCTTGGACCACCTGGACCAAAAACGTGTCAACAACGACAAGGACCGTGGAGAATGAATATATACTTGTACCAACAGCTCCCCGATCTATGACCAACTTGTCATTCAGGCCAAACTTGCATTCAGGGGTTCCAGAAAGGTAAGCGCGCATTTGTATGTGACCATCGACGTCTGCACGAAGGGTTGTTCCTTTGGCGCTTCCCATCCAGTTCACTACCTCTACTACGTCCACGAATGCTTCGTTCTTCTTGTATTTCACGTCGTCTCCACTCCGACGCCAAGAAGTTGCACCCGTTGCTTGAGCAGTTATCCGAGAAGAAACTTCAGGAGCTTGAGTAGCACTAACAACACTCTCTGTTGTAATATAAGTCTTGAGTGTGTCAATCTCGGAGTTTTGAGGGTATCCAAAGTCGTTGATCTCTGGTAAGGTTGTCAACGCAGTGTACATATGAAATGATTTGGCGACTGCCGTACCATCAACCAACTCGTAAACCACAACGAAGTTGTTCTTGATCGATTCCTCATCCATCTTGCCAAAATAAGACTTGCAAATGTTTATGAAGCGATAGCAGAATTCGAATACGAGGGCCGCATTGGCGTTTGTCTTTGTCACGGCCACAACGTACAAGTTGTTCACCCTCACATGGAAGAAGCTGGTTGAACCGAGTGTAATTATGGGCGAGCGTACATCGGGATTCGACACAACTTGTATTCGGAATACATCTGCGATGGATCGTCTACAAAATTCGAAAACTGATAGTAAAACAGGCAACAGGAGACCCACTTGAAATCTGTTCTATACAATCGGGATATTAATACCTCACCCTTTTGGTTGAAGATGAAGAATGCCTGAAGATGGCTTAGTAACAGTAACAAGAAATGATCACCGCAATAGAAAGAGCTCACTGAAATCATATCCGTTCCACACCGGGGAGTACAAGTAGAAGTTATAGTAGATGACAAAGCCGGTATATGGTCAGACCGGTTTCCATCTCACAGCTTTGACCCCCCCAACATAAACTATTGATACTCAACCACCACCATGGGGCTCTTCCAACGCAAAGGGTCACAGAACGACGAATCTTCAGAAGACAAGAAGGAAAAGGGTGGATGGAGGAGGCCTGCAAGTCAGTTCAACTCTTGAAATTTCTGTGAACATGAATAAGCTTACTATCCTTCCTAGACACTGCGTTCAAGCAACAGCGACTGAAAGCCTGGCAACCAATTCTTACGCCCAAGACCGTACTTCCTACCTTCTTTATCCTTGCAATAATTTTTGGCCCAATAGGTGGACTTCTAATCTGGGGCTCTTCTCTCGTTTCCGAAATGACATTTGATTATACCGACTGCGACACGTTAACACCTTCGTCATCTAATTCGTCCCTTCAATACTTCAACATTCCTTCCTCCAAATATTCCTATCATCTTTCCTCGTCGGCTTCGAAAAACGCCCAAATCACTTCGCCTGTGTATGCCTTCCTCAACAACAGCGCCAACAGCGGCGATTTCGATGTGTTCAATCAGCAGCAGTGTGTCATTCAGTTTGACGTCCCTGCAAATCTGTCGTCCAGCGTTTTCATGTACTACAAGCTCACCAACTTCTTCCAAAACCACCGGAGATATGTCAAAAGCTTGGACTCTGATCAGTTACGTGGAAAAGGCGGGTCTGCGTCTGATTTGAATAATGGTGACTGTAAGCCGTTGGGATCTATGAACGGCAAGCCCATCTATCCATGTGGGTTGATTGCCAACTCTCTCTTCAATGGTATGTATCTGAGGCTTTGATGTATCTTGCGTAAACTGAATTTTTCTTTTTGCATACAAGACACATATACCAACCCAATCCTCCTAAACCCCTCGAACTTTGACGAGGCCACAAATGTCACATACAGTTTCTCATCTGAGAATATCGCTTGGCCAGGAGAGTCGAAGAAATACGTCTCTACCCCCGTTGGAAACGGATACGACTCTGTCGATGATGTTGTGCCGCCGCCGAATTGGGCGAAACGTTTTCCGAATGGATACACAACTGACAACATTCCGAATCTTGCTGCCGACGAGCACTTTCAAAATTGGATGCGCACTGCTGGCCTTCCGACGTTTTCGAAACTATATGGTAGGAATGATCAGGATACGATGGAGAAGGGTAGATATTTGATCACCGTTGGACTGAGTGAGTATTTCTCTTTGCTTAGAATCACCTCCTTTATAGAATTCTGTTAGATTTTCCGGTCAGACCATACAAGGGTACGAAATCGATTGTGATATCCACTGTCTCGTGGATTGGCGGTAAAAATCCATTTCTTGGATGGGCGTACGTAGCTGCTGCGGCTCTTTTCATGCTGGTAGCAGTTGCTGGGACTGCGAGACATCTGATCAAACCAAGGTCCGCTCAATCATTCTTCATTCCTAGAAGAGATACTTATGGTATGGTTCGGTTAGACGTTTGGGAGACATGTCTTTACTTTCATGGAATCGGTAGAATTCTAGCTAGAGACACTTGCTTACTCGCTCACCTCTCCAATGTTGAGCCCAATGTATGATGTAAATCTATGTATCAGGAGACAGATGGACGGGTGTTGATAATTCGATATTTATGCCGTAGAGAACTTTTTCTTTGAGGATTGATGGTGAAACAAAATCATATTGAGTGATATTATGATCCACGGAAGCCTCCACGGAATCCCCCCCTTCCCCGAGAAAAGTTTCCCCCTCCGCCTCTCGAGAAACCTCGGCCTCCACGGTCTCCACCAAATCCACGACCGCCACCACCCCGCCCACCACGTACACCACCGCGGGGTGCACCTCGTCCTCTCCCTCCTGGTGCCCCTCGAGCCCCTCCGCGGCCCCGCTCTAAAAAGATCAAATTATGAGATCAAAATCTGAATGTAGGGGAAGAGTAATCGTACTTGTAACACCTGGAAAAGTAATTCAAAGGTAAATTCAAAGAAAATGATGAATAAACGCACCTCCGGCAACTTTTGGCTTGGGCAAGAAACGTTCTATTGGCAAAAGCTTGTCGCCTCCAATGTAAACCTTGTCGCCCTTTTGAAAACTGCTGGCTATAACACCCTCACTCATTTTTATTGAAAAGTAAACCTCATTTATGGGCCCAAGTATTTCGTCGACTTTGCCGATGACAGATTTATTTTGAAGATAGATGGGAGCATTGAAATGAGGAACTTTATCGGCCATAGTTGAAGAACAAAGCATTTCGCTTTCAACAGCATGAACGAAAGTGCCCATTTCTAAAAGAGTACGAGAATTAATGAAGATTGCGAAACTGCAATTGATATTAGAGCACACCTAGAACTGTATCTGGAGGACCAAAATCTCGTTGCTGAAATCCCCCTCTACCACCACCTCGACCTGTCAATTGATGAGCTCAAGCGATAATCAAAGTTGATTGTTATACCTCGACTAAAACCTCTGTATCCACCTCGGCTCATAGTTGTTGATTAGGAAAAAAAATCTTTAGGCGCTTAGATGGTATAATGAGCTTGCTTTTCAACGAATGTGTTCCAGTTCACACCGCTTTTACCTTCTACGATTCCAGTATCGATGACCTAGATACTGCTTTACTTGGATCTACTCTCTGGGACCGCTTACCTACCGATGACCACGAGCTTTATATATCCATTTCTTCTTTTTCTTTACCGGCCATTATCTGTTTAGCTCGTCGTCACGATTCGGTCAGTCTTCAATCTTCCAAATGAATTCACAACCTCAATCTGTATGCAGGCTCAAGATGGACTCGTTATTCCGCGCAAATGGCTCACACATCACAAACATATATTTGGTTCTGTACGATATGTTCATGTCACTCGGACTGTACCGGTACCTCTCACTGAAGTCTATGTGTCCGCCTTGTCTCCAGCCGCCTACGACGCTGCTATAACACATGACGTTCTCTTGGAAAGCCTTCTTTGTAGCAAGAAACAAATTCTACGGCAAGGATCTGTCTATACCATCAGTCCCGACGCGTTGGTTGAATCACCTTCTTATCATCGACTTGAATTTCGGCTTGACATGCTTGAGCCTGTCTCACAAGGTTATGCTGAAGCGGGTCGTACCACCTTCTTTTTGACCTCCTTGACTGACACCAGCGAAGATGAAGATGAAGACGGCGAAACGGATACTAGTACCTTGGGTTTGAGCAGTGACGACGAAAGCGTGGAAATCAGTCATGATTTTTTGGCCAACTCCGTGGTATATCCCGCTTATAATTCGATCTCCCCCTCTATTTCGAACCTACAAGGTGATTTACGAGCTGAGGGCGACCTTCACTTCAGAGTACATGCATTGTCCAACCCTGTTTCCATTTTGCATGATGACTACACAGTGTATCTTCGTACCGCTGACTTGGCTCGACTTGGCGTACTCAGTGGCGACTGGGTAAGCGTTGTTGTTTTCATTGTTCTGGGGCTCACCGATGCGCGCTAGGTTGTTGCACGTTGCCCTCACTCCCGACTGGTCAAAGCTGTTGCAGACGACATCCTAGTATCAACGTCGTACGTTCTTCGGCAAACGTGTCTTTCGTTTCTGACCCCTCCTTAGATACCAGACACATGGATCCCCAGTGCTTTTATACAACCTGATACAAGGAACTTTATCCTCAATCTCTCTACATCCAAGCCCTTTCGGTTCCCGGGAGCCTTCCATCCCAATTGCCCACTCTGTCACCATCGCTAGGGTCGCGTCTCCGTTATCTATAAACAAGGCCTATCAGAACTCTTTCCTTGAAGCCTTGAAAACTCATTTCACTCTCGGAAAGCGTTTGATCAAGCAAGGCGATATCGTCGCCGTTGGTATCGATACAGATTCCATCACGAGGCAAGGAGATGACTCCGAAATCGATTTAGTGAATGCAAAGTAGGCGAGTTCTAATACGAAAAAGTATAGTTGATATCAATGGACTAAAATAGGTTCCCCGCAACACCCACCAGACCAAACGAGGTAGTATTTTTCATGATTACCAATGTCGAATATAAAGTGCCCCCCAACGACAACTCAAACCCTACAGTAGACACTTACTTTGGGTCAACTGTGGGTGAATTGGGATGTTGGTTTGATCCCGATTCGACGCGAATGGTGCAAGCCGGAGTAGATCACTCTTTTGTTCCAGACGTCGGTGGATATTTTGGCTCAGGTAACATCAGCCTTTTCAAAATCAGTCCATTTTTCAGATATCATCCTTTTCAGTTCGAATACCACCGTTCATTGAAGGATCGGGGAAGGCGGCTCGGAAATTACATTCCATATCGTCCGTCGTTCTGGAACGCCGAGCAGTGGACTATAACCTCCAACTTTCGATGCTGCTCAAAGGCGCGCGAGGCATCGGAAAATATACCGCTGCCTCCCAGGTTGCTCGAAATTTAGGAATGCACATACTTGAAGTGAGAGTGTGGTCTCGTTTCTGTCTTTTTCGAGTTTTTTTAATGTTCTGTGATCACCATGTATAGGTCAACTGCTATGATATTATAGGCGAGAATGACATCAAGACCGAGGGGCAGCTGAGGGCAAGGTTCGAGAACGCGGTGGCCTGTTCGCCATGCGTGTTGGTTCTCAGACACCTCGAGGCATTTGCTCAAAGTACCCAGGCGCCTGAAAATGGTAAAGGTGAGGAGAAGCTTGGAGTCTGTTTACCACTGAATATTGCTAACCCCCACTGTAGAACCTGTCATTGTGAATGTTGTTCGGGATTGCATACAAAGTACGCATCATGCGTGGAAGTTGAATGGGTATCCTGTAATTATCTGTGGAACGACGAGTATGGTGGAAAGGGTTCCGAGCGGATTGTTGGTATGTTTAAAGCATGAAGTGTCGTTTGAGGTGCGCCGATCCGAGGAAGAATTGCGTTAACTTTCTAAACTCGGTTTTCAGGCTCCCGATGAGTCTGAGAGATACGCAGTTCTTGATATCCTTCTTCAACATACAAGGATAGCTCCGGATGTATCATTGCCCCATTTGGCTCAACAGACAGCTGCTTTTTTACCTGGCGACTTGTGTGACCTCGTCAGCCGTGCGGAAGCTGCTGCAGTGAATAGAGCTGGCCTTTCTTTGTGCGTGAACAGGCGGTATTGTTGTCATGTTACTTATGCAAGAGCGTTTAGGGGCTCCGAACAATCTAGTGTGTTTGTCGCAGGTCTGTCATTGACGAATGCCGATTTGACTCAAGCACTTGACCAGGCCCGAGCTGCGTACTCCGAAAGCATTAATGCACCCAAAATCCCAAGTGTTTCGTGGGACGACGTTGGTGGTCTTGCACAGGTGAAAGCAGACATATTGGATACCATACAACTGCCCCTAGACCATCCCAAACTATTCGCTGATGGTTTAAAGAAACGCTCCGGAATCCTTCTGTATGGTCCTCCTGGAACAGGGAAAACTCTCGTCGCGAAAGCTGTTGCTACATCGTTTTCTCTCAACTTTTTTTCTGTAAAAGGCCCCGAACTTCTCAATATGTACATTGGCGAATCTGAGGCGAACGTGCGGAGGGTGTTCCAGCGAGCGAGGGATGCAAAGCCGTGTGTTATTTTCTTTGACGAACTAGATTCTATTGCACCCAAAAGGGGAAATCAAGGTGACTCTGGCGGAGTCATGGATCGAATTGTCAGTCAGCTTCTAGCCGAACTGGATGGTGCAGGCACTACAGCAGATGTATTTGTGATTGGGGCCACGAACAGACCAGACTTATTAGACGCAGCGCTCCTCAGGCCGGGCAGGTATGTCTACATGACTCATATAATATTACTATACACCATTGAAATTCAATTAGATTTGATCGCATGTTATATCTGGGAGTCAGCGAGACACACGATGCGCAGCTCAACATTCTTGAAGCGTTGACTCGCAAGTTTCGGTTGCATCCTAGTCTCAACCTCAGAGAAGTGGTGGAACAATGTCCATTTAATTATACAGGTGCAGATTTCTATGCGCTTTGTTCAGATGCATTGTTGAATGCAATGATGCGCAAGGCTGAGGAGTTGGAGAACAAACTTGGTGAGTACTCTGTACAAGAAGATGGTTCTCTGCTTGACAATGTATTCAGTTTCTTTCAACTCTAATACCAATCTTCATCCAAATCATCCACACCCACTTACCCCTCAGTACTATCTGGCTGAAATGGCATCTGAAGAAGATGTGCATGTGGAAGTCACCCAGAATGATTTTGTTCTTGCAATAAGGGAACTTGTTCCAAGTGTAAGTCAGGCAGAAATGAATCATTATAAGCATATCCAGGACAGATTTTCAAGAAGTAATTAGTCAATAACCTGATAATCTGGGATGCATTATGTATCATTCACAATACCACCCATATAGCCCCAATAATAGTATGTAGTTTTTTACACAAACTGACACATTACCATGTTTAGAGTTTTTCCTACAATGAAGTGTGTTGGGGGATTTTATTGGATTGCTGTGAGGCCTGGCACAAAAGGCCTGCTCTTGTCCTACCTGGACTGAGCCTAAGCAAGTATGATAGCTGCCTAGGCTGTACAAGGGGATATAGGATAAGTGCTGCTACTGGTGTGGGGAGTCTGACCAGTGGTGGTTGCAGAGCTTGGGTGGACCCAGTTAAAGGTTTAGGAGTGTGGGTGAGGAGGTGTAGTTGGTGAGGATGGAGGTGGTTGGAGGTGTGGAGCCTTGACATAAACTGTAAGTTGTAGGAAAGGCATAGGAGGTTGAGAGAGGAGTTTAGAGAGGTGAAACAGAGAAGTGAAACAGAGTTAATGGAAACAGAGTTGAGGAAAAGGAAATATATGACAGGGACATGTCAGGCCCTGTTAGCAAGGACTAGTAGACTGTACTAACAGGGACCAAGCCACGTTGGATGAGTTTCCAGATAAGATTTGACAATAACATGCTGGGGAGCTCCAAGGGGAGTCCTCAGCCTATATACTATACATGTGACAGCCATGTGGCATATTACATAATGGTAAAAGCAGACAAGGGGAGCTCTGGGTATATAGTAAGGTAGTGAGGAGGAATTTGATAGGTAAGGAAGCAAAATTAGGCAAGGCATGACATTACCCCCCTCTTTCACACCTGAGCCCTCAGAGGTTACAGGAGTAATCATTCACAGTTGAGTTCCATGTAACAGATACTTGCCCAATATATTTGTCAAACAAAATTTGTGACTTTCAGCAAGGGTTGCCAGACATTGTACTTTTGCCATTACATTCCCGGGGACATTCAAACAGTGTGTGAAGGGTGTTGCTAATAGCTTCACCGGCATCCCACTCCCAGTGTGCATTGCAGGCCAATACTCAGTTCCAGACCTTGGTATCATCCTGGTAATGAGCTTGCCTCATTTTTGTGTGAAAAAAAAGGAAGGGATCAAATGGGCACTCCAACCAACCTAATCTAATACACAATATGTGAGTTCACTGCTATCAAATTTACTTAATAGCAAGGGGTAGCATTGTCGAAGGTTCTGCAAAGCTTTCAAGAGCTAAGGAACAGCTTCAATTAATCAATCTGATTATTCTAAGGATTTGATATATTCCTTTGATCAAGGTAGATTCAGCACTATTTGTGCTTGGTGGTATTGATATGGGTATATTAAGAATTGGGGGTTTTGAATCAAATTAAAATTAAAACCGAAACACACAGATCCCCATGGAGGGCTACAACTATGTGCTGGTACAACCACACAGCATGATTTGCCCTTAAGACCAACAACTGATCCTAAGTTGGAAGAATACCCAACAGATGGATATAACTTCTTGCAGTCACAAGGAGCAGAACATAATGTTCCTATACTCGCAAGTGCCGCATCTGAATGGCTGTCGTCCAAAATCACTTGTATTCCAGATACATCTGATCACTATTTATACATACAGGATTTAGAATTTGTCATGAAGTACGTAGCCCCTATCATTTTCCTTTTCTCTATGCCCTTATTTGTACGATACATCACTCCATCACTTTCACATCCCACCATTGTCGAACCCTTATCGATTACTGATCCACCTGACCCCCTTCATTGATTACTGATCCATCAGTTACCCTTCTCCTTCTACCGGCTTCTGCCACCTTCTTTATTCTCAAACTGTACA
>MU795207.1:2662-41680 GCA_027886305.1 Lentinula aff. lateritia | reverse complement strand
GGAGAGATTTTGGTCGTAGGAATAGAATTCTGAGAAACATAACGAGTATCGATGAAAGAGTCAGTAGAACCGGAATCAACAAGAGTAGGAAATTTGAGAAGAGCAGAGATGGGTTCGGCCGGCACGGCCAAATCGGAAAGCAAGAATTCAGTAGTTAATGATATTACAAGAGATTGTTCAATAGAGGAAAGAGCGGACGCGTTGAGATATAACTCCCCAGTGAGGTACGAACCTGATCAACGCAGCTCCTGTTTCGTACCGGGGAACAAGAGCTGTGGATTAGTTTTCCGATTCCTCTTCAACAACTTCAATAGTTGCTTCGGGGGTTTCTTCAACCTCGGCAGCACGGTCCTTCGATTCTCAGGCCTTTCGCTTATTGCAGTCAGCAATCTGATGCTTACCACCACAGAAGAGACAAAGGTTGTTCTTCATCCTTCTTTCCCTCTCGGAGGGAAGGACTTTCCCATCTGCACTGAGATGGTTGAACACGGGGCGCTGACCGCCAGATTGGCCGGAATTCAAAGAGTTCTGGGGCTTAATATTGTTATTAGGTTTACCTCCAGAGAAAGGCTTAGGCTTCGGCGTGAACGGCGCCGAAGAGCCAGATGGCTGAGAGTTGTTTTGCTGGTTAGTAGAACCAGCTTTGAAGTCTGAGGAACCCTTCTTCGGGTTCCGATGTCATGCCCTGACCGCAACCCGACCAACCCCAGCACCAGCCCACACGTTCTCACATTCCTGACTCTCTTTGCACCTCCCCAAGACATCCCTGAGGCAATACGCACCTCCCCAAGACAGTACCACCACCCCCCTGAAAACGTCCTGACAACCATCCCGACACGCGTACGAAACCCTCCTACACCAGCCCCATTAAGTACCAATCTCGATCACCTGCCTCTCTCGATTATCTGCCTCATGTTACCTAGATTCTGATGTTCCCTTGTTCACTTCCCGTACCTATTTAAGTAGCTCCGCAACGTCCCCAAGCCCCAGCTTGGTATATTTTGAACACACACCCTTTACATAGGTCCAGTCCCTGTCCCTTTGTACCTGCTAACCGTACGGAATTCTCTTTACTCTCTGTCTCTTTATCTCTGTTTCTCTCTACTCTTGTTTACTGTCTCGACGATCGCCTACATGATCCAATATACGCTTTCACTTCACGTCTAAGCAATCCGAGTGAGTCTCCGAGCTCCCTCGAACAATACTAAAGCTCCCCAATGCCTAACGCCTTGGAGAGCTAACCTCCCCAACACCTCCTCGAGCTCCCCCATTGCTCCCCAAGCTTCGGGATCTCGATCTAGGTAACGTCGAAGCTACTTCTCACGTCAAACTATGTATCGCTTCTCCGTTACAACCTCCCACACTCAAGGATGACCACCCCCGAGTACAGTTCCCGGGAACCTACCCTCCCGGGCGTATACATCCTTAGGAGCTCATACGCTCAATACCTATTCTCTCTACGACCTATTCAACCCTACGTTGACGTTCTAGCGAGTACAACTCCTCCTACGCAATGCTACTAGGTTCCATACCTCTACCTCCGCTACCTACGCCTTAGGGACCTCCTTGGACCTTACAGGAACCCCTTCAAGGGTCACATCTCCTAACTCCAGCCACTACTAGGTCATTCCCGTCCTCGGTCGCGGTTTCTGTAGCTCCCTTCGAGCTCCAGCCTGCTCCTAGCACGCTACAACATAAACCCATCATACCAAAACCTACCCTAAGACCTATTCTGACCCAGGCTGACATCTACTACAGGGAAATCTTCCGCCTTCATGGGCTCCCTCTCCACTTCAAGTCCGACCGCAGGCCTCAGTTTGCAGCTAAACTCATGCGATCCCTACTCGCTAGACTGGGAATAAAATCAGATCTTACATCCGGATATCGTCCTCAGTCTAATGGTCAAACTGAACGCGCCAACCAAGAAGTAGAAAAATACATTCAACTCTACGTAGGTCGTCGACAGGATGACTGGACAGAACACCTCCCCATGGCAGAGTTCGTAATCAACTCACGAACCCATTCGACACTGGGCATGTCCCCATTTGAGCTAACCTATGGATATCTCCCCCTGTTCAACATCCCAGTGGGACAACGCAGCGGGATCCCAGCTGTAGACGACTGCATACAAATACTCCGAGAAGCCCGACAGGACGCAGGGGCCGCTTTGCACTTAGGAAAGAAGCAACAGAAGGAAGGATACGAACAAGGAAAGCAGAAGGCTCACCAGTTTAAAGTCGGAAATTTTGTTTGGCTCAGCGCAGAAGACATCAACCTCCAACTATCCAGTGAGAAGCTAGGGGATCGACAGCTTGAACCCTACCGCATCCTGGAGAAAATCGGACCCCTGGACTACCGCCTTGACCTCCCCATCTCTCTTGACCGCATTCACCCTGTGTTTCACGTCGACAAACTCTATCCCTGGAAAGGGAACACTATCAATGGAGAAATACCGACACCACCGGAGCCAGTATATCTAGAGGATGAAGACGAGCCGGAGTACGAAGTTGAGGACATTTTGGACAGTCGAGTTAGGTGGAAGAAGCTGGAATACCTGGTTAAGTGGCAGGGATACGACGCAGGACATAACTCATGGGAACCAGCACCCAACCTTAGCCGCGCGCCGAAGATTGTCCGAGCATTTCACAAGAAACACCCCTCAGCAGCTAAAGCTTGACCATCGAGGGCAATGGTCATAAGGAGGGGGGTAATGTCATGAAGTACGTAGCCCCTATCATTTTCCTTTTCTCACCGTCTCTACGCCCTTATTTGTATGATACATCACTCCATCACTTTCACATCCCACCATTGTCGAACCCTCATTGATTACTGATCCACCTGACCCCCTTCATTGATTACTGATCCATCAGTTACCCTTCTCCTTCTACCAGCTTCCACCACCTTCTTTATTCTCAAACTGTACAGTATTACATCGTCATTTCTCGCAGATCGGATTGTGTATATAAAGCCAGCCTGTAAGACCTGGGTCAGAATAGGGCTTAAGGTAGGGTTTGGCATGAAAGGGTTTATGTTGTAGCATGCTAGGAGCAGGCTGGAGCTCGAAGGGAGCTACGGGAACCGCGACTGAGGACAGGAATGACCTAGTATTGGCTGAGATGAAGAGATATGACCCTTGACAGGGTTCCTATAAGGTCCAGGGAGGTCCCTAAGGCGTGTGGAGGTTAAGTAGAAGTACGGGACCTAGTAGTGTTGCGTAGTAGGAGTTGTACTTGCTAGAACGTCAACATAAGATTGAATAGGTCATAGTGGAAAGGGGTCTCGAGTGTGTAAGCTCCTGAGAAGGTATACGCCCGGGAGGGTAGATTCCCGGGGACTGGGCTTGAGGGTGGATGTCCTCGAGTGTAGGAGGTTGTAACGGAGAAGCGACACGTAGTTCGACGTAGGAAGTAGCTTCGACGTTACCTAGATCGAGGTCCCGAAGCTTGTGGAGCAATGGGGGAGCTCGAGGAGGTTTTGGGGAGATTAGCTCACCAAGGCTTTAGGCGTTGGGGAGCTTTAGTACTGTTCGAGGGAGCTCGGAGACTCACTCGGATTGCTTAGACGTGAAGTAAAAGCGTATATTAGATTGTCGAGACGATCGTAGAGACAAAGGACAAGAGTAGAGAGAAACTGAGTTAGAGAAACTGAGAGTAAAGAGAAATCCATATAGGTTAGCAGGTACAAAGGGACAGGGACTGGACCTATGTAAAGGGTGTGTGTTCAAAATATACCAAGCTGGGGTTCGGGGACGATGCGGAGCTACTTAAGTAGGTACGGGAAGTGAACAAGGGAACATTAGGGATTTTGAGAACATGAGGCAGATAATTGAGAGAAGTAGATGATCGAGATTAGTACCTGATGGGGTTAGTGGTAAGAGGATTCTCATGCGTGTCGGGCGGTCGGTCGTCAGGACTTTTAGGTAGCTGGGGAGGTGTTTTGGGGAGGTGCAGAATTAGATAGAGAGTATGAGAGCATGGAGTACAAGAGCGTGGAATATGAGAGTGTGTGGCTGGTATTGGGACTGGTCTGGTTGTTGCCAGGACATGACACAGCCCCTCCACTACCTGGTCCCTTATCTTGACCTCTCTGTCATTATCTTGGGACCAGGTATGTGCTTACTTACTAGTACTTACAACTACCATACTAATACAACTCTGTCATTATCTTGGGACCAGTCTGTCCACACTCCGATCAGTTGCTCCGCCTCTACCGCCTGTTCAGTCGCTCTGCTCTGCTGCTTTCCCGTTGCTCCGCTTAGTCACTCCGTCTCTGACGCTTTGTGACAGATGGCCCCGGTGTTGCCGACCCCACCATCGACAGCCTAGTCTCAATGGCAATCAACCTGCCATTCATCTCATCCTGCCTCCTCAAGATCTGCCGAAGGTATTGATTTGTTCTGGTTGTCACCTCCCGCAACGACTGAACATCAGCGAGCCCTTGAGCTAACTGGCTCTCCATGACAGCCAGTCATTCCCCGGATCCCCCTTCTCGTTGCTTGCTCGCTACCGGTCGGCCCGAATATGAGCATCAAACCTTCGAGTCATGACAGGGCTTGCAGATGACAGTATTTTGCTTGCCCTGTTGCTGCAGGCAAGGAATCTTCTTGATTCGGCACCGCTCGCAGGGTGCCTTTTCATCCTTGTCATCCTTGTCATCCCCACCGTTGCTCCCATTGTCGCCATCATTGGGATCTCCGGCCTAGGTGGGACTTGGGTCAGGTATACATTCAATAAAATACCATGATCACTTACCTCAGCCCTTGCTTGCCAGTTCCCTTCTTAATCACCCGTGGGATCTCCACCTCCACTCTCTGATGGGAAGTGGATGCTTCACTTGGGGAAGGTCCTTGGCGACTTTGGGTTGCCGCTACTTTTCTTCATCTTTCTGCAGCCTCTTCCTCCTGCTTCCTGGCGCTAGCGGCCCGAGTGGTGGCCTCCTGCCTCTGTCTTTCTTCTTCTACAGCCCGCTTGGCTGCTTCTTCCTCCACTTTTCTCCTGGCTTCTTCTTCAACCCGCTTCCTCTCCTTCACCTTCTTCATTTTTTCCTGGGCCCTCTGCATTACTAACTCCAATTCTCTTTCTTCATTGGAAGCCGTAGTCGGCTTCTTGGGGGCCGGCAGGACAGGGCGGTTAGCAGTACCGGTAGTCACTGGGATTGAGCTGATAGTGGTGGTAGTGGTGCGAGAGGTAGACATTTTTTTGAACTTAGAAAAGTTTGAAGATGAGGTCTACGGCAAAAACCACCAAGTTTTATACCAAAAGGACTGCGCACGGACCAGATAAAATTTTCCTTCAATTGTGGTCAGCTTACAGGGAGTCAACAAGATTTGGTTCTTCCTATATCTGATAACTTGCTGATGGGATTGATCTCGGTCATATTGGCTTTCGAGGGCTCAAGCCTAAGAGGGGGATACTGTCAAGACCATGCTCAGCACCCTCTGCTGGTGTCGGCTTTCTAAAAATCTGGGACTTATTGTAATCTTTATCTTATTGTTCTTTCTTGCTACACATTCCCTTTTGCCTTAGTCTAGTTTTATTGTCTTATTCCTTACCCTGACAGTACTAAACGTACAGCCTCTATTAGTTAGTCTGGCACTTCGCTCCGAGCTGCCAAGTAGTTGATATAAATACTCCTGTACTGTACTTGAGTTCCTCAGTTTAATTATTGACTTAGACAACCCATATCACCTTTGACACTCTCTGTCTTCCAAAGTCTTAAGGCTTATACCTTGAGCATCTCTGTCTCTACCTTAGGACTTCAATGTCCTTTGGTTCGCTCCTCGCCGTCAGCGCTCCCGCTGTATCAGCTTGGCTGCTTCTCGTCCTCTTATCTCTACCCCTACTCTCCGGGGACTAGCAGTGTAACAGTGGTGTTGTTAATAACTTCACCACTGTCCCACCACAGCTTCCGACCTTAGTTACCGATCGGCCCCTGGCACAGCTTACTGGTATACATGATCTTAACAACAACTGAGTTGAGCTACAAACCGACTCTTCACATTCTAGATACTAATGTACACTAGACTACGCTCAATATATGAGTTCCTTGATAGACAACTGAGACTATGAAATATGCAGTTAGTGCAGTGTTCTAGGGTTCCTTGATACACTGACCGTAATTTTTTTTCTACAAAGCTCATTTATTCATATCCACTATCTCAAACTTGTTGTATATGTATGATACATTTTTGAGAAAACATTCAGAAGCTCAGCTTGTTGTCTTATTGTACAGTGGGCATAAAACATAGGATTTTGCCAATATTTTATGTGCAAAACTTCCATTTTTTGTTATGCGCTTGGTTTGATTTTCTGGAATCCAAAGTAAAATGCTATAAAATGATGTTGTTACTATTCTCGAATGTTCAGATACTTTGTAATACCCCAAAGTAACACATATGTGCAAAATAAACAAAATACTTTTGACGGTGATATTCTGCCTGCTAAATTTGGCCTGTCTCAAGGAACCCTAAACATGAGAATATTCTCATTTTCAAAATATTTTCATAGAATTATTTACTACAACTTGCACTTTTAGATGACTATCTTAAACTATCATGTTTTACCTTTACTTGAATACTAGATAGAAGAAATCACCAAATTGTATGTGTGAAACATTTAATGAGTCAAACTTGAAGTTTTGTATCAAGGAGCCCTAGAACACTGTAAGGCTACTTGAAGATTTAGCAATACAAGTACAAACCTTGTCACCATCCCGAGCTCCAAATATAGTAGCGTGATGGTAGCAACTCCACCTGGGCTATAGCCCTATGAGAAATATTGATAACATCATGCAGCGTACACGATCACGCACCCAGATAATTAGCAATTAACTCAAATCTTGTTTCTTCTCTTAACCTCTACAAACACCAGCCAAATATCCAGCAATGGTACGTTGTTCCACTCTGCTGTCACCTTGATTTATGATACCACATACTGATTGTTTTCCTGCCTTGTGTCTTTAAATTTGTTTGCCACCGGATCGAAGTCTATACAGGATAAAGAATCTTCAGGTCAGTTAGATATTCAATGATAACTCTGTATACTTACATTGTCATTCAAATTAGGCAATAACCACCTCTATTGTTTCCATAAGAAGGACATCAAGTTCACTCTACCGCATTGGATGATAACTTCAGGTTGCATCCGAGACTGGTCTCAAGTTAAGGATGTAGCTGTCCTCAAGGTCTCCTGGCCTCAGGCTGCCAAAAGGAATCTCGAAGCCAGGATGTTCAGTGCATGCACTGGAGATTTTGGTTCTCCGGATCACATCATGTCTTTTGAGGCCTGTTATGAAGATGGAAGACCTGTTTCCAACTCAATATTCCTGTCCTCTGCCAATGACAACCTCGAGACTGTATTCTGGAACTTGCATGGTGCAAAGCCTCCTCTGGTGTATCCAAAGACTGATTTCCGTTCCTTGTCCTTTGGTCTGACTCGAGACGAGGGGGAAACTTTGGAAAATTGCGCCAGTGCATTTGAACTCATGGAATGTTTGCTTCACTCAATGCTAGGTCTGAGATAATTCCTATACTTTGGTGTGGATGAACACTGAAAGTTGAATTTAGGATGGTTAGACCTATACCAACATGGTTTCGTGCATAGGGATATCAGCATTGGCAACATACTCAAATCGAAATCAGAAGTGATTTCCTTGCGAAAGGACTTTTCTGCACTTCCCATTGGTGATTTGATTCTTCCATCTTCAACTAGAGACATCGGTTCTCTGAACTCTTTTCCCAAACTTCTTGCCGTCGTCAAAAATGACAAGCATCGCAGATCGATTGCTGATATCGCTTGCAAAATCCATGACCATGCGAAAGTGCTCACCTCAGGTGCTGGGTGCAAAGCAATTTGGACAGATGGGGATATGGCAGGATATGGCAGGATATTTTGAATCGGCACACGATGGTACCATGTCGGTGAGTGGTTTTCCTCGATTTCGTTTCACTAATATGTAAGTACTAATTCTGTTGCCAAGGGGACGCCTCAATTTATGTCCAAGGGGTTGTTAAATGCTGAATCCGAGAATGAGATTCAGTCTCCTGCTGATGACATAGAGTCTTTCCTAAGGGTTGGCCTCTGGTCAACCTTAAGAAACACAAAGTTTCCAAATAGTGCAAAGAAGGAGATACGATGGTCCCAGAGTATTGGTCAAGGCTATACTTCTCGTGAGACTACAGCAAATGATATACAAGAATCTCTGGGTACAATCATAAAGGGAGTCCCAGAGCCATACAGCAATATGTTCCGCACAATGGCTCCTATTTTGAGTGAGTGGTTTGATGCAATACGCCGACTACGAAAGGCCTGGATACTGGACTGGAGCGAGACAAATCAAGATGATTCAGAAGACGTCAATCTGCTCTTTCACTCTTTTGCCTATCGCGGAGTGTTGGACTTGATTGAAATTTTCCAGAAGCACAAGCAGGATTTAGAGAAAACAGTATCGTAAATCTAGCTACTATACACAAGTAGATAGAGTCATCCCAGTACATTTTCATATGCTATGGTTTTTGCGAGCTTGCAGCCAATGATATACGTACAGGACTCTCCGTATAAAACCAGGTAAAGAGTACCGCTGCCATTTAGCGGTCTATTTCGTGCAATGGTCCTTCTTTGAGTGAATTGGTTCTATGCCATACGTGAAGTACGAAGGGATTGAAAATAACTGGAGGTTTAGTTCTTGTGATGCCTGGCGCCGGCACAATCGGCACTCATCTTTGCAAATTGCAGAGGCTTGTGCTCTATGTACCTTCTCGGATCTTGCTGGTACAGCTCACCAGAAATGCTATAAATACGGTCTCCTCAAATTTCCTCCGTCTTTCAACCCGGAACTCATTCCATTTCCCCAAACGAATTGCTCAGAAATATTGTCCTTCTTCCTTTGACTATATTCGTATATTCAACGATATATTATCATTATCATGACATCTGAACTTGCTCAATTCCTCAAATCTCCCAAGACGGTCTCTGTGAGTGGCAGCTTTGTCGTTAGATTTCCGTTATCATATTGTGCATTCTCAGATCGTAGGATGTCCCTTCAGCGGTGGCCAGCCTAAAATTGGCGTGGACGAAGGTCCAATACACCTCGTCGAAGCAGGGCTTGTCAATCAACTTCAAGAGCTAGGTTGGAATGTCAAGTTTGATGGGCACCATCAATTTGAAGACATTAAATATACGTTGTCGTCGTCTTCCGCTACTGCTTTGTCACCTGCGGCTGATACAGACAACGATACCTCAACCACCTCGAATCATTGGGATCCACCCATTGGCATACTGAAGAACCCGCGTTTGGTTTCACGCGTATGTGAGGAGGTGGCTAAAGTCGTTTCAGGACATGCGAAGAAGGGAGAGTTGCCTGTCACGTTAGGAGGCGATCATTCGTTGGCGATGGGTACTATTTCTGGGACGTTGGAGTGAGTTATACGAGTGCTTCGTCTGTTCCCGGGCTATTTCTTCGAGCTTGAATAGGCCCTGAAACTGTTGAGCGAAGTTTGCTAAAATTGTTATCTCTTCTCTAGTGCCCATCCTAGCGCTGGCGTCATTTGGGTTGATGCGCACGCAGATATCAACACAGCTGCTACCACGGAGTCAGGTAACATCCACGGAATGCCCGTCTCCTTCCTCATGGGACTAGATGGAAACCACCAGGCTTTCTCTGATTACAACAAACCCAATTCCTCTCCCTTAGAGACACCATTCGCTTGGATCAAACCAGTCCTTAAACCATCTTCTATCGTCTATATCGGCCTACGAGACGTTGATTCGGGCGAGAAGAAGATTCTGAAAGATAACGGGATCAAGGCATTTAGTATGCATGATGTGGATCGGTATGGGATCGGCAAAGTCGTTGAGATGGCGCTGGATTATCTGAACGCTGATAACACGAACCCCGATGAAGTTCGGCCAATACACCTTTCGTTTGACGTTGATGCTCTTGATCCAAGTGTTGCTCCGTCAACGGGTACTCCTGTCCGCGGAGGACTGACATTTAGAGAGGGTCATTATATCTGCGAGAGAATATGGGAGACGGGGGCGTTGGTTGGGTTGGATTTGATGGTAAGTGTTCTCTGCTGACGTTTTGATCTCGTACCGGGATGTCGTTTGAATTGGTGGATAAACTTCGTCGTTTTTCCCTCTCATTGAAACTGGTTGTTTTGAGGTTCTGATTCATGACTTGGTGTATCACAGGAAGTCAACCCTTCACTAGAAGACGATGTCAGCGTAAAACAGACCGTCGCAGTTGGATGTTCGCTTGTTCGCGCTGCATTGGGTGAGTCCTCTATTTCTCAACGCTCTCCTGTGCCGCCTTAACTCACATTTACATTAGGCGAGACGCTTTTGTAGTTTTTGTAACACGAAGACGAAAAACGAGTAGCTCAAAGTTGTAAGTAGAACCATGTGAAATAGAATTAGTCGTGGTCATTGCTAATATCGCAGTCGTATCAGTAAAAAGGGTAGGTAGAAGTAAAGACGTACCAAAGAATAACATGGTAAATCGTATGTACCGCGACTCTGTCAAGGAACCCTATCGCCTCAGCCACAACGAATTCTCATCCTGCACCTTTCCCGGAAGGAGATGGATAATTGGCCCCAGGGATATAACCACAAACGTCGTCATACGTCCTTGTTGAATATTCTTTGATAAGTAGGAACTTGGAAATGCGTACAAGAAAGTGCGATACTGTATGTGACTAGGTAGGAGGACTCGGTATTCTGGAAAAGAAGCCCAGGAAATGGAAGAAAAGAGAACTTAAAGATAGTCAAACTTAGCTTTGACTCCGACCCACTAAAAGCATGACAGGTTCATGTATATTCAACCTGGTCTATATTTTACACATTTTCCAAACATAACACCTACCTTGGCCTAGTAGTGCTTCGTACTATTATTACCACAGTCCACCCATAGTACTACTGGCACCGCGGTGTGTCATACTGTACTCTTTTCATGGAGTTGTTCATTCGGGAGCCAAAACAAATTATAAAAGAGAAGGAGGGGGGAAAATATTAACGGGAATTAAACCTGGTCAACGGTCTTGGATGCCAAGTTGATAGGCTCGTCGATGCTCTTCTTATAACTGTTGAAAAATGACAAAAGAAAAGTAAATTTCCACAAGAGATCCGAGTATGGAAAGGAATGCAAAGTCGGAGAGAGAGAGAGGTAGATGCAAATAAACTCAAGAGAGAAATCATACCTATGTCCAAAAGCCCTCATTCCCTCCTTCTTCGCCTTCTTTAGCACTCTCGCAATCGCATCAATTCCTTTATCCAAATCCTCGACCGGCGGGCCAAACGAAAGCCTGACGAAATGATGACAAGGCGAGTTGAACAAATTCCGGCGGTGCGAGGGGTTGATGTCAAAGAAAATCCCGGGAATGACAATCGTTTGCTCTTTGAGGAGCTCTTCAAAGAATGTCTTTGTTCGAAAGCCATATATATATGATCAATCATGGATTTATTGATAAGAAGAAAGTGGCTCCCTCAACTCACCAGTCCATTATTTAGGGGTGCCGGCAATTTTTCCAAATTCAACCAGATATAAAACGTCGCATGCGGTGGAACGTCTACATCCAGGTGAAGGTCTTTGAGTCTCGACAAAACATGGTCCCGCTTCATTTTGAAGTGCTTTTGGAGCGCGACTCGTTCGTTCCTCGCGTGTGTCGGATCGAGAAGAGGAATAGCGGCTAGTTGAAGGCTGAAAGGTGGTTAGTCGAGGATATTACAGTGAGGTACGCATGGTTACTCACGGATGATTAGCTCCTCCGTCCAAGAACGAACCAGACTGGGACAAGGCAGTGACAAGATTTTTCGGTCCGATCACCCAACAGACACGCCAGCCTGGTAGACGCCAGTTCTAATTATACCATTGTTAGTGAGCTGTTAGGCTCTTCTTACCGAAAGACACCAACCTTAGTCAAACCATCTACAATTATAACCGCGTCCTAAAAGTAACAAGATCGTAAAAACCAACGAACAGATGAAGTGGCGAAACAATCAACTGTATACTTACCTGATTCACATCCTCGACGTACTCTGCCGAAGAAATCGATTTGCCAAGATCTTTGTCGTTCTCGGGGTAGATATACCAGGAGTAGAACTGTCGATATGAGATGTGGCATTTTCAGTTCTAAACAAAACAACGAGTGTGTGAAAACGCACTTCATCTAAAATAACAGTCGATCCTTCCCTACCGAGCGCAACGAGCTCCTTGAGGTCATTGCCTTTGATTACCTAAATTTGAGGAGCAAGTCAAAGTCGATATAATTTTATAACGACATAAGGTCTACCCCAAACGTACCTGTCCAGTAGGATTCCTGGGATTCGACGCGAGGATAACAGCCAGACCTTGCGTTGCGATGTCTTTCTATTGATACAATTTTGTTTGAATTTCAATGGTTCGTGTATTCAACCAGACGGAAGACGAACTTTGGTTTGTTGAATGTCCAATTTGTACTTGTTCTATAGTAAATGAGAAGGTGCGGTGGCAACGGTTGGTTGAGCGACTGCTGCTGCGGCTATTTGACAGACGATGGTTAACTCACGTTAGGATCCAAGCTGTCAAGGGAAAGTCAGCTCCCGTTTCAACTTAAACACACAATGAATAAAGAAGGGGGGAGATTTCCAGTACAAAAAAAAAGAGCAGCACGAAAGAATTTAGAATCACACTCAAAAGAAAAAAAACGAAACATGACGAGTGCCGAATGAATTGAAAGACTGCTAGACTCACGCAGTAGGAACTGGAACAAGCCTCTTAAATGCGCTTAAAACTTGATCATATGCAGTGTAGTCAGGAATCTGGTAAGACTTCGAAGAGCATATAAAGGGCAAAACGGGCATCAGTCATGGTAATCCGTTCACAAACCGATATGACTCACAGTATATACGTCCCCGATAACAGCTGCCACCCGAGAGAGACCGGCTCGTCCTCCTGGAACAATACACACGTTTTCATATGTGTATTGAGATGCTTTGTTTTGGCGGTACGTGACGTTGTACAAGTTCGCTACGGCTTCACGGAGGGCTATAAACAGAACTCGATTATCAGAAACCAAGGCTGTCGACATAGTAACACACATACTTTTAACCCCAGTCGTAGGAGCATACTCCAGACTATCTTCCGGCATCTGAATTGTCTTGGGTCGTTCTGGTGCGTTGGGGATAGGCCCGACTTCGGGAGCGCCTTGACCGAGGTTGGCCCATTCGTGTTGAGCGGTGTAGGAGAACCCATTGGCGATGGCACGTTCGCTGCAATAAATTACACCGGTACTTCCTGGGTGTTGAATCCCTGGTACGGTTTCTTCCTCGGGATTGACGGTCTCTGGGAGGAGACGAACGCCTTTGGGAGCGTGACCGGCTGATTGACGGAAGATCTATTATAAGGATTGAATATGTACTGAAAGAGACAGAGAGATTGTAATGACATACTTGATGAGCCTCAGAATCCTTCTCGTGCTTCATGTTCCGCATAACGTCCAAGACCTGGTCAAACATGTTCGAGAGTTGAGTGAATGATTTCCCTCGTGGAAGATGCATCGTAGAAGAGGAAGTAAACCGGGAATTGATAGGAATGAAGGGAACGATAGGTAACAAAGAAGGAAACCGAAACAAAGATGTTTCTTTTGAGTGGAATTTCAAACGAGTGTACTATGTTGAGGCGATTGCGTATATGGAGGCTCTAAATACTCGAGGCGAAAGCAGGGCAAAAGCGAGGCAAAAACGGAGGTATGCAAATAGCGAAAAGCACTCTTTCTTCTTTTTCATTCCTAGTACCTCCGAATATCGAATATAGCTCTTTCTGAAAATCGAAAACACACCCTCGACCACGCGTACGAGCTAAAATTCTCCTTGAAGCACTCTGCCAAAACTCCGAATTCTTCCATTAGACCACGCGCCTCCACGCGTATCTCATTCGAAACGTCCCATCCATCGACAGCCATCGACTCCATCTGGTCAAACATGATCCGTTTATACATAGCCATCCATCGTATCCATCAACCGTTTCGAACATATCAAGTACAGGAATAGGAACAGGAAATACAGCGTGTTGTGGATCGTGCCACTGATTGCACAGCGAAAAGCTCTCCTCCGTCCTCATTACCACGTTTTGTTGCCCTCACACCAAAGGGCCCATGGAGAGATCGAACAAACGATGGAAAAAGATACGAGAAGAACAAATGTACTCACGACATCTTTGAACTTTGGCGTCCCAGGACGAGACGAGAAAGGGCTGCCACCATCGGCAGGGGTGTTGTTTCCACTTTTGTTGAATCCAAAGGGCATTTTCCGCTGTGATTATGAGGGTTATTGTGGATTGTGAATTTCAGTGGTCGTGGTTCAAGTTCAAAAGATTTCTGTCGATGATTGATATTGGTAACGGTCGAAAGATGACCACTGTGTTGGCCTGGTCGGTGTTGAACTGAGTCCGAAATTCCAAGGCATATTTTTAGATCTCATTCAAACTGGTCTAACGATGCAATCCAATGACGAGTGTGGCGCGCCTCGTGGACGCGTTCCACAATAGTCACGTGTTGAGTTACAGTTCACGACAAAGAAAGAAGATAAGCCAATTTTTCTATGGGATACGACCTTCCCTTAGCTGTGGCCAGGGAGTATTCTGATTCACCACCGGAGCTGCTCCCTCTAATGTGCCCAGAATTCCTTGCCAAACAAACGCTTTGGGATTACCAGCAGACTCCGTGTACTTGGCCAAAAATAATTCGTCGTTGCCCGCTGATTGAACAGGGTATAAGCATGAAGCAAAGAGCAGTGTTTAAGATTCCAACCACTTACGCGCTGTCAACGCGTTATCGCGCATCCACGTCTCAAATACCGACGCAGCCTCACGCGGACTGAATTCTTCTGGGACAGGTAGATTCATCAAACCCTTAGCGTATTCTTGGAGGATTTTCGATTGTTTACTATACGGGCTTCGCGGATGCAATCCCGGAAGACCAAGCTCATTCATCAGCTCGTTGGTCACAGGGAATGCCGGATCCATAGCAGTCAATGCCCCGAGAATAGCTCCTTTTGGGAAAGACCGCTTCCCCGAAGCAAATTCGAGAATGAAGCGCGGGATAGCAAGATGATATGGTCGGATGGCAGAGAAGTGGGGATCACGATAGGCGGTCTTTTGGTTGTAGATTGCTTGGAAATCGTCCACAGCTAGTAACACGGGTATCCTGGAGAGAGAGACATATTTGACCTCTAGGATAAACGATGAACGGTTGACTAGGCGCTCACTTGCTTTGTCTACTCAATTCATTGAGTAATGTTTCCAGAACCACCGAGGAGATCACTGCATCCTTCGAGCCTGCAGATGCCAATTGTGCGAGTGTAGTACCACTGCTGAAGGATCGACGGTCATAATTTAGACCTTCTCGCAAGGTTAACGTTTCTAAATTGGCGGAATTGACCTCCAGTATTCTCCGAAGCGTCTGCTGTGCGTAATTTGGTTGGAGGTAGGTTTGAGTACGAAGATCATACGTGTGTGTGGTCGTTGAGTTGACTGTCGCTTTGGCTGTAAAGAGTTGATTCTATAAACAAAAGAAAGAATAGTTCGGGATTCAAATAACGCACCTCGAGGAATATAGATCACAATCCATCCTTTGGCCAAGCAATATTGTACGGATTGAAGTAGCAAAAAACTTTTCCCACATCCTGAAGGACCAGTGAGTACATATCGAGTCTTATGGCTGGGTTGTGCAGCAGCTGAATCTAACTCCTCGGCAGTAAAAACGGTGATGTTTCGAATGACTGAACACCTTTGGGAAAGTAGACGGAACTGACAGATGTAGAAGAAGAGGAGGATATGTTGTGAGTAGGCGTTTCCGACAAGAGGAGCTAAGAAGAATCCCCTAACCTCGAGTAACATGTTCTTCGGTGTACCGAAATATTTGATAGGGTCATTAGGAGTTTGACTGAAGGCGACGACTTGGCCGATCATGTTCTCTGTCATCAGTTCCTATTGATTTCCCGTCAAAAGCGGCGCGTCGAGATATGATAGCAGACACACTGGTTTGAACGTAGGCAGTGAAGAAAGACTCGAGTTCGGGCTGGGTTGGAGTACGGGTACCGTCAATGATGAGGGGGTCATGGAGCGAAAAGCCTTTTGCAATCATGAGCACAGTGTTGTAGAGTATCCTGCAAAGAAACAAGAACCAAGACTCACACCAATCCTATTCTTTCTACTGAACGCCTTCTTATTCTTTGAAGTACCTGTACTCTTGACATTTTGTATCTTGAACGGACTCTGCTCTGCGGGAATTTAATTGAGGTTTCTTCTCCTGCTTACCACGGTAATTATTTAAACTCACGACCGGGAGGCATATTTGCATAGGTTCGAGCACAAATTAATGTTCCTTGAGGGAACGAGCGGTAAAAAGGCACTCGGGAGAGTGAAAGAGCCATATTGTGTGTGATATTCCTGAGCCCGCTCTTTACACAGCTACCAATGTCAGAACGCGAGCTCACTGCCCTGTCAGTGTGTGTGACGGCGGGAGAGGAGCGGAAAAAAGAATATTTGTGTGCACGTGGATTTCACGGACCGAGGACAAGTGTTCTCCGAGTTCTGTTCATCACCTACACCCTACCATCGTACCAAACGACTCTCCAGCTACGGCAGCTATGGTGGCTCCGGTAAAAATGTGAGTATTACTTCAATCCTTGATTTATGCATTCTACTGTGTCACTTATCATACATGGTTCTTAATCCTCGAATAACTTCTCACTGCTTCTCAGCCTTTCGCTGGGGTCAGCAAATGGATCCATCCGGAATTTGTTCGCCAAAATTAAAACGATCGACGACAAACATGGCAAGTTTGACTTTGCACTCTGTGTTGGGGATTTTTTCGGGAAGTTGAAGGAGAAGGAGGACACAGAAGATGCTGGAGACGATGAAATATCCTTATTGCTGGAAGGCAAACTACCGGGTACGTGTCTTGTCTATTCGATACATCTGGTTCTGCTATCTAAACACCGTCGCGCTGTTTCAGCTCCAATCGAATGCTATATCATGCAAGGTGAAAACCCTCTCCCTGACGCGGTCATTCAGAAGTTTGCGAAGACAGGAGGGGAGCTATGCAAGGATGTGTTCTTAATGAGTCGGTCATGCTTCAATCTCCGTAATCACTATCGTCCTTATGCGTCGCGTAACAGGTAAATCAGGCCTCGTAACAACCGCGTCCGGGCTGCGTGTCGCATGTTTAGGAGGAACATTTGAGGCGAGCATCTTTTCATCTGCTGAATCCGCCCCAGGGTTCGCTTCACCGTTCTTCTCCGAGCAAACTGTGGAAAAGCTATTGAGTAATAGCTTGACAACCTCCTCTGCAAAACAAAAACAAAACTACAAATCCTTGGCATCGATCCAATCATCCTCGTCCTCATCTCAGCTCGTGGATGTGCTCGTTACGAACGTCTGGCCGGCTTGTGTAACGGAATTCTCCTCTGTACCGTTACCTTCTTCGTTCGCACCTTCATCTAAAATCGGTGCTGCGCCTCTAGACGACGTATGCAGGCACCTTCGACCGCGATATCATTTCGCTGCGGGCGCCCCAGATGGCAATAAAGAAACACAGCCGGTGTTTTGGGAACGTGAACCATTTGTGTGGGACGACGACAATGGAAATGGAAATGGTCGAACGTCGAGGTTCATCAGCTTGGGTTCTTTCAATGGGACGACACCGGTCAATGGGAAGAAGCAGAGGGTGAGCACTATCTAAGCTTGATAATGTTTTGAGCGTATGAACCCTCCATCCGTTCTTTTTGTTGTCGTTTTTCTCATTCTTGTTGTTGATCTTTTGCATCCAGTGGTTCTATGCATTTTCCATTGAGCCCGAATCCGCTTCCTCCACTGCTCAGAAACCCAAAAATGCAAGCAAGAATCCATTCACCGAAAATGTACCTCGCAAACGACCGTTCCAAGAAGTTCAGTCTTCGCAAGGGGAAAACTATATATTTGGTAACGTTCGACAGCCAGTGAAGAGGACCAGGATAGGTTCGTTCGCTCCATATTGAAGTTGTGTGTGTTTAATATCTGAGATGAACGTGTTCTTGACAGAGAATACTGACGGAAAACCTCCGCCAGGATATAAGTGTCGGAGGTGTGATTCCACTGAGGCGGGTTTAATCTACGAATCCCATTATTTTACTAACATTTGATACTAATAGCACTTCATTCACAATTGTCCCGAACGACAAAAGCCTCCGGAAGGATATGTGTGTCGGATTTGTAACACTGCCGGTCATCTCGTTCGAGACTGTCCCTCGAGTTCGCAAAATGCTGTTGGAGACACCGGAGGCCGGAAGCCCAAAGAAGGTTATGTGTGCAGAGCGTGTGGGAACGAGGGTGGACATTATTTAGATGATTGTCCTGTTGTAACTCAGCGAGGAGGTGGAGGTGGAGGAAAACGGGGACCGCCAAGAGAGATTGGACGTATGTATATCCCAAGCCCAACTAAAGTTTATAATTTGACTGAGTGTGACGGTGGGTTTATATAGCGGAGGAGTGTTGGTTCTGTTTATCGAACCCAAATTTAGCGTGCGTCGATGTCTCTCTTACTCTCTCTCACACCTTCGACTAATACCCAAAATGTACCGTTTCGACAGGAAACACCTCATCACCTCAATCGGCGAAGAATGTTATGTCACTCTACCCAAAGGGCAGATTATCCCGACGCAATCAGCCGCTTCCGAGAATAGAGCGTCCTCAAGGACAAGTGTACCTGGCGGAGGGCATGTTCTCATCGTTCCCATTACACACTACCCGACATTCAATACCATTCCATCGGACCTAGCTCCCCCGATTATCGAGGAAACGGAAAAGTGAGTGATGAATCTTATTTGCATTTTCATTCCTTTCTCTACCCGCCTACGTGCTTCCTCGTACATTTCTTCGATCCCGGTCTTTTTGTTGCTACGCACTCACTGATTCACCCCTCTCACGCAGGTATAAACACTTCCTCCGTAACTTCTACGCCAAGCACGCATGCCATCCCGTTTTCCTCGAAATCTCCCGCCTAGGTGCAAGAGGTGCGAAGGGTGTACATGCCCATATACAATGTGTTCCACTACCCCAAAGTATCAAAACCGAAGAGGTCGAAGAAGCTTTCGTATCCCAAGCTCGGTCACAAGGGATTGTCTTCGAACAAGATGCAGAAGATGCGTTGCGTTTAGGTGCGGGAGGAGCAGGTTATTTCAAAGTAGAACTACCAGATGGAAAGAAGATGGTGCATTTGATAAACCCTGGTGTACCCTTCGGGATTCAATTTGGGAGGTAAGTATTCCTACTTCGATTCTAGGTTTTATTTTCAAGCTCAGATTTACACGTCCGCTCTCTCTCTCTTCGCGTCATTCCTTTATGTCCCCTTTTGTATCTTACTGCTTGCTACTATCATTCCGTCTCTTATACTGCAAATTCTCATCCCAAACAGACAAGTTCTCACAAACCTTCTCGGATTTTCATCACGGGTCGATTGGAAGACGTGCACGTTGGACGAGGAAGAGGACAGGGCTGACGCGGAGGCATTTAAAGCCGGGTTTGGGCCTTTTGTGACTTGGACGTGAGGGTATCTACGTTGACGATTTGACCAATGACTACGTATATAATGATGGTTTTCGCTTACGGTTCGACTGTTTTTAGAAAGAAACCCTCCCCAATAGCAAGCTGTTGACATTGGAACTTTGGCATCCTTCTTCACCTCTTTGTTAGACAAGGTTTGACACTTGGCACTACATGGAGAAGGGCTTTCGCCTGTAACTCTCAGGAATATGTCAATTCTGAATACAATCTTGACTTACTTAAAAGGCTTTCTTCCAAGATGCTTTCCTGGGGCGTCTAACCTGCCTCTGCCTCGTGTTTGACTGCGAACGCTCTTCCTAGCTACCACCATGGACCTTGAAATTTTTGAGGATGGTCCATCTGAAATGCATTCACCAAGCTCGCATTATCAAAAGCAACAACTTTCACCCAAGACGGCTCTGCGTCTTCTCGACGACACCTGGTATACACTAGCCACTCGGCGTGCAAGATGGATGGATTTGATTGGTGATTACGGTGGGAAAGAGACCTTTTTCATCGAGGGTCAGTTGAACTTGCTGCTGTGCCATCTGGTCTATACTAACTGCGATCTTCAAGGTGACTCTCTCCTCCAACTGGTGTTTGACACGCCGTCTTTGGCCTTAGGACGCTCGGTTGAAGGTGAGGAAGTGGCATATTCTTACCTTCCCTCGCATATTTACCCTCTGCAGACACCAAAAACAAGAGGACTGACAATTCATTCCAATTTTTGCATGCCAAATTTATCCTTGAAAAATATATTCTAGAATTCACACAGCGTGACACGACTTTTGAAGTTGTTTTCTTCAATGGTATAAGGCCTTTCTCTCTTGTTTCTCATTGATCTAACCTGTGATGAAGGCGCTCGACATACTTCCATTGGAGTCGATGGCTCCGAATTCAGTAGAAATTCACGCGCTTTAGCACGAAAAATGCTCTTCCACCACATGGCCAACATACATATTCCTATCCACTCATTTTCCTCACCCAAGGATCCTCCTTGGATCAATCTAGTATCGAAGAAGCAGGTATATTCATCACTAATCAGCTCGAAAGATATGCTCAATGCGTATTAGCCTATGTTCATTATGGTGAATGATGGTGGCACTCTCGTAAATGCTCAAGGAGACCAATATAAACGCGCTCTCCTTCAGAGAGAAATAATATTTGAACTGTCTCGTCAAGGCTTGGCGTTTGCTCTTCTTAAAGGAGCTGAATATCGTGACTCCAAGGTTTGTCGAAGTCATCATCCACCTTTATCCATCGTTGACGATTCCAAAGATCATGACATTCGTTTACGAGAGCCGCGCTTATGTGCAGAACCTTCGACTTGATCTGCCTCTGACTCATGCCATCAGCCTCTCGCGCGATGAGCTTGATGAGCGACTAGGATATACTACTCCATTGTCTACTCCGGTTATGCAACATCCGTTGGAGTGGTGGTCTGATCGTCTTCCTGTCGGGGACCTTTCAAACATGTTTCTACTGCATGCCTTGCTTATCGCTCAGCTCGATGTACAACTATTGGCGCGAGGACTGCCGATACTTCATCCAGATCTAGAGCTTCTTCTCCAGGGAACCTTTTTACCTTCTGTGTTTCGAATTCTCGCTCAATCGGATTCTTGTTCCCTGGACATCGACGGAAGACTATTTTTGGAAGTACTGTGGTTTGTCATCCAGAAAAAGGCGACTTCTGTCAAGCAAATATTACCTTCACTTCAAAAAGCCGATGAAAAATTTCGAATCTTGTCCGAGTTGTCTTTTGATGGTCCTGGTCTTGCCACTCGCTACCCGTCTCCACCGATGTCCGTCTTGACTTCCTCTCCTCCTCAGCAGTATCAACTCCTCCCCTTTTCTAACCATGTATTTGACACTGCTCTTGCTAATGTACATATACCCGACATGTCCCAAATTGATGTTGATGTGCCACAATCAATATTTGGAATGGATATTCTGGCCAATGATACGAAGCACTGGCATAATATGCACTCAATCCTGCCCACTTACCTGGGAGGGCCAAAAAGCAAACCGCTCAACGAACGGGAGAAGCGTCGACGTGATAGGAAGTTGCATCGTGATCAGACCAGATTACAACAGCAGGCTGCTTCGCTGACTGGCGCAAATGGGAATATGTTGGAGAAAATCATAATTGCTCCTGTGGGATCCAAAGCGCAGGTATATTCAAGTTTTCTCTAGTAAATTTGAAAATTCTGAACTGAAGCTCATATATCCAGGAATTCAAGCCGATACGTTTGAGCGGTGCTGATAAGACTAGAGCCAAGATCCAGGAAGGTAAATTGAAGAAGACCAAGGAGGCAGACTTCAAGCCCCCAATCTTAACCGGGGCTAACAAAGCTAGAGCTAAGATTCTAGAAGATAAATCCAAGAAGACCGAGAAGGAGGCTGTTGAATGGTGGGGAGGGAAGCTGAAGGCTATGACTGTTGACACCGTAGAAGATCAGCTTGAACATGTGAATTTGTTGAAGCGGAACCCTTCTCCCAAGGCTAAATATCGCTCAGTTGCCTTCGAGATGCGACTCTATGAACTTCATCTTATCTTGAAGGGCTGGACAATGAAGGCAGATCCTGATTCTTACCGCGACCAGATGGTCATTAAAGTACTTCGCCTCCTCTCCGAGATCAAAGGACTGCCAGTCCACCCAAACATCCCCGCCACCGCCAACAAGTTTCTTGTGGACGTGTGCCGCTCTATCGGGTTTGAGTCATTCACTAGCTCGCTTCTTCCGGACGTTGCACTTTCCTTGGATTCTTGCGGCTTCAAACCGATTAAACTCGTCAGCAAAACGGTCTCTCTATATCCCTTTATGTCTATCACGGTGTCACCAATCGAATGGCAGCTAGAGCACTTTGGAGAATACATGGACCGTTCCATGGACAGTGCCCCAGATGCACGTGTTCCCTTTTCTCCTGATCGTTGGCAGCGAGAGGTCCTGGACGCCATTGACAAAAACGAATCTTTACTTGCCCTCGGTTAGTATAACTTTCCCATTGCAAGTGTGTTATTCTCACTCGTTGTCTAGCTCCAACTAGTGCGGGAAAGACATTCATCTCATTCTATGCTATGGAAAAGATCCTTCGTGAATCTGATGATGGCGTATTGGTCTATATTGCACCAACAAAGGCGCTCGTGAACCAGATCGCCGCAGAAGTTTATGGTCGATTCTCAAAGCACTACTCCGGCAATCGTAATACATATTCCCACTAACGTCGGTATGTAACTAATATATGTACCTTTTCACAGAAACTCTTCTAGCAGTGCACACTCGTGATACACGAACTGGAGACCTCCAGCGAGCCCAAATTCTAATTACTGTGCCCGAAATGCTTGGAATTCTTATCCTGTCGCCAACGCTGGCTCAAAACTGGACGTCACGAGTAAAACGGTAATAGCCTCAAAATTTGATTGTATTTCAACTGACAGAATTTAGGATCATACTCGACGAGATTCATTCCATCGGGCAGGAACAAGGAGGTGCGGTTTGGGAACAAATTATTCTGCTCGCACCGTGTCCGATAATGTAAGCATTGTTATCGTCAAGTTTGGCCCCAGCCAACCTGGAATTTTCAATACTAGTGGGTTATCAGCGACGGTCGGTTTACCAGAACAATTTAACGTGTGGCTGGAATCTGTTCAGAAGGCCCATGATTTCCCGCATGTGTACATCCACCACCCATATCGATATTCACACCTGCGGAAATTCTTCTTTCTTCCCTCACCAGACAAATACTCTTCCACGTCGCTATCAAGTCATGAAGTTTCCAAGCGGTTGACGTTCCTTCACCCAGTCTCGCTTCTTTCCGATAATTCCAATTCTCTTCCGATAGACATGTCGTTGGAATCGCGGGACTGTCTGTGCCTCTACCGCACACTGCATAGTCATAACCTGCTGGAAGACATTGATTTGAGTCCTGAAACAATCTTCAAAGGACGGGGCTTACTATGTCAAAAGGATATTCTTGAATACGAGAAGCTCTTGAAGGATTTTGTCGTTCATTTACTGGTGCACGATCCTAACTCTTTGAAGAAAATCATTTCATCACTCACACCCCAGACTCTCACTGATCCTGGCGCTGACGTTTCACCGTCTAAGGGCGAGTTGATTGAGGGTTTAATGACGCTGGTTTGTGATTTGCACAAACTTGATAACTTGGTAAGTCCTTGCCCAGCTTCCATGCAAACCTTTTGTGGTACTTAGAGTTTTTTTTTTAGCCAGCTATCTTGTTTTCGTTTGATCGTACTGACTGCGAATTCATGGCCAAGTGCATTGTGCAGAAACTCGAATCATCGGAGGCCAAGTGGAAACAAAGCAGCCATCGTTGGAAGATCAAACTTGCTGAAGTTGAAAATTGGAGGAAACTAGAAAAAGCCCGGTCTGCTCAACGCCAAAAAGAAATGAAGCAAAAACAAGACCATGATGCGCCAAGGGATGATATTTCTTCAACTCATGCCTGGCAAGCAACTTTCAATGAAGAGGATCCGCTGGCTGATTTTTCATTCGCGGGAAGACCGTCATCAAAGGAGGAGCTGGAAGACATCATTAGAGATCTTTCTGGGCCATGGTTAAACACGCCTGATTGGGCTATTAGTGCGCTTCGCCGGGGTATTGCAGTCCATCATGCTGGCATGTCCAAGGCTTATCGCGTAGTGATCGAAAAGTCAGTTTCGTTTCTTTTTTGCTTTCTTTTCAGTTATATATCGATAAACAGTCTCTTTCGCCAAGGCTTTATTCGCGTCATGATTTCCACCGGTACGCTTCTCGAAGTGTTCATCTATATAATCAATCCAAATCCAAATCCTTTTTTTGTAGGTACTCTCGCTCTAGGAATCAATGCTCCTGCACGAACCAGTGTTTTTTGCGGCGATTCCCCATTTTTGACCGCTTTGATGGTAAGTTGAAGTCCCTGCTGTTACGATAGATATCTCATGTTCTGCTTCAGTACCGACAGTGTGCTGGTCGTGCTGGCCGGCGAGGGTTCGACCTCCTTGGAAATGTAGTTTTCTTTGGTCTCCCATACTCGCGAGTACAGCGTCTCGTTCTCTCCCGACTACCAGCGCTCGGAGACTCATTTCCCCTGACGTCAACTTTCATCTTGCGACTCTTTAATTTGCTTCAAGGATCAAACTACGCAGACTTCGCTGTCCGGTCCGTCGAAAGTGTCATGAATCTCCCGCGAATCTCCCACCGTTCCGACATGGGGAAGGATCAAGTTCTTCATCATGTACGGTTCTCAATCGAATACTTGAGACGCGCGGGGCTCTTGAATCATGAAGGGAAACCCTCAAATTTGTTTGGAATCTGTTCCCATCTCTACGTGAGGCCGGAATCTATGTTCATATCTTTCTATCTTACTGAAACTTGCCTTATAGCACACTGAACCATCGAACTTTGCTCTTGTGCATATCTTTGAAAGCGGTGTCATCCACAAAATTTGCGAACAGTCAAGCTCTGTCAACGCTGAGATGGATCTATTACTTCTTCTTTGCCATTTATTTGGACGGCGATATGTACCTCGAAATTACAGCCGACCGGAAGTAATTGCACTCCTTAGGACGAAATATCCATCTCAGATAATTCTTCCCCCCTTATCTTCTGAAATTGGCGCCAAGCTCCAGGGCCACAATAATGACATCCTCAGGATGTTCTCGTCCTACGCACTGAGCTATGTGGTCGAGCATCAATCATCATTGGGTGTCGATGATGCTCTTCCTCTTAGCGGTCCTACTGCCAATACTGTACGCATTGAGTCGCCTTTTATTGACTATCTTGATAGCACGAAGATCACACCCATTGCTCGCTCCATTTTCGCTGCCACTTCCGGACTCGACGATCATTTTGCCAGTATTCATGATCTTGCCAGTACTGTCCGCAAAGGGATCCATCTCCACGAACATGCCATCCCTTCTATGCAGGGATTTCTCGATCACAGTGCCCTCACTGAGTCAATGCAACCGGAGCACAAGCTGAACGCATACATCCTTGATTTTTATTCTCACGGGCAGGTGTCCGCCTTGGCGGAAGCAAATGGGATTAGAAGGGGAGATGTATGGTATGAACTGCAGGAATTCGATTTAACCTTGAAGACTATCCGAACGAGTTTGCAGGAGCTGTTAATTCAGTTGTCCTTGGCTCGATGTAGGGATATTGAAGATGCAAATGAGCTTTTGGACTTGGAAGCCGAGGAGGATCACAAAGATGGCGTTCCGGAGGATAAGGACAATGAAGAGGAAGAGGAGGATGGAATTGAGGGTTTCAAGCGACCACCAAAAACGTCACCGGGTGATTGGAAAGTATACATAATTTTCGATCGACTTACCAGAAACTTTGGAGAGAAGTTTCATGAAATTTTTGCGTAATACATACATCTCTGCCTACTTGTACATAAGTATCTGCTTGTCTTGATCTAGTTTAGACTGAGCTCCTCTTGGATGCTTAACCAGTCGAGAATCTGAGAATCTCTCGTTCGATCTCATTCTGATGCAGTGACTTCCACAAACATCGGTACTTACGACCGCCCTCTTCTCCAAACTGCTACGTGGGAGATTAATCAAGGAGCCTCCGATGGTCAGTCCTATTAATGCACTCGAAACTCGATACCAGCAGATATCAGTTCATGATTGGTTCGTCAATGTCCCTAGAAGAATCTCTTCCGTCGACGTTCAGGCCTGCTTAAAAGGCTCTTATGTCCTAGAGGGATTTTGTGCCTGCAGCTAATGATAGCTCGGAGGCCCAGCCGACAACAGTCGTTGTCATAGTACGGAACCACTGTCGAATTGTATGAGAGAGATAAGGGTGCCTAAATTAGGCTTTGCAGCCCAGTTTGGCCCAGTTACTCGAAGCTTTCAAGTACAATGGAAAAAACAGCAACTGGCACTCGATTATCGGACATACAGCTTAAACATTCAAACGCAAAACGTGTCACCCTATCGGAGGTCCATTGAAGCTACGAGAGAAGGGGCGTAGAATTTTGTAGGATTTCGGATTGGCAGTGACTTCGGTATTCCTGTCCCTGTTGAATATTGACGCAGTCCAGGATTAATTTAACCACTAGGCACCAAAATCCACGTTGTCCAGCTTCGGACATTTTTAAATATATACGCACCAGGTGCTCGAGATCTGATTTCTTCGGTTTTCGTGCAGTGATGCGGGTTGAAGACGGTGAAGAGAAGAATGATTTCCATAAACAGAACAAGGAAAATGCCAAACTAGAGCAAATAACGCGCAAAGTTTCGTAACTTCGAATCGCTTTGTCCAATTTCTCACATGGTTTCTTCCATTAACAGTCAGATTCTTGGTCGTAAAGTGCCTGTCTCTTCTACTCCTACAGGAACTAGACAGCACTAGGCACGTCAGCATCTATAAAGCGACTTCAAAGTTACCTTTCAAGCTTCATCACCCTCTTGGTGTCCGGAAACTCAAGCTCTTTGCGCCCTTCCGATCGACGAGCTCGTACGACATAGTTATGCTCCCTTCTCTGTTGACGACACTTCTTCTCGTCTCCTCTGCGCTCGGAGCACCCGCCAGTATCGTCAGTACTGCTTTCAAAAGTCCATCCGATGATCCTTGGGCAATTCTGTGTAAACTTTCAATTGTTCGCCTGATCGCCGACGGTCTATGTCCAAGACAATCATCGAGCAGCGCAGTATCTGTGTCGACTCCCGCTGGCACCGCGGAAGGTGCCGTGGATCTGTCTGGTGTGAATCGTTTCGCCGTAAGGTATGCTTCGGCGACGAGATGGGCAGAGTCTCAGGTGTCTACAACTTGGGCACTACCGTGAGCTTGCGTTTAATTCAGGATTGAAGAGATCCTAATATCGATTCATAGTAATGGTGCTACTAATGCTTCCGGTCTTCCCTTGGTTTGTCCTCAACAAGGGGTTGATGACTCGACATTTTCAGAGGACTGCCTCTCAATGTTGATCTATGTTCCCAAATCATTTGGTCCCTCGAGCTCGGTGCCAGTGTTCATGTGGTGAATCGATCACCGTTCTTTAGACTCTCTAATTTGGTTAACATTGGTTCTTAGGGTTCATGGAGGATCGTTTATCGAAGGTTCTGCCACCGACGCTGGGCTCGATGGTTCAAATCTTGCGCTGGCTACCCAATCAATTGTTGTTGTCATTCAATATAGATTAGGAGCTGTACGTTCATTCGAGAATTATGTCATTTCTGATCTGAATATCTTTTCAGCTTGGTCTCATGGTGCCCGACGGCTCAACAAATCTTGCCCTCAAAGATGTGATTAATGCGTTGACTTTTGTCAATAAGAATATCGCTGCATTTGGAGGTGATAACTCTCGCGTGACTATTGCTGGGCAGAGCAGTGGTGCAACTATGATTCGTTCACTTCTTGCTGTCCCATCCGCGTCCCATCTTTTCCAATCTGCGATTCTACAGTCCGATCCGATGGTTAGTTTTCTCCATATCTTTGTTCTTCCCAATGCTCATAAGCTTTTTTCAGGACTATGGTTTCCAGAGTTCTTCTACGCAGCAAACTTTGCAGAGCGCCTACAATGGTCTCGTTAATTGTTCCGCCTCAGATTCCGCATGCCAGAACGCACTATCGGTTGATGCAATTCTTGATGCTCAAGGAACTCTCTTCAATGAAGCATCCAACCTCGATGCATCAGCCGGTGCTGGAGAACCTTTGAGACCTGTGAATGACGGTGCCCTCATCACATCGCCATTAGACTCCACTGCTGCATTTCCATCCGTGAACAAGCCTATCCTTGTTTCCACTGTGTTGGACGAAGCCGCTCTTACCATTGGATCCGAGTTCTCATCAGCGCTTCCCGAGGACGAATTTCTTCCCATATGTCAAGCTAGCCTTGGTGACTCTCGTGCGGCTGCAGTGGTCAATGCCTCGTTCTATAAACCTGTCTCAGTAGACGGGTCAGAAGACGCTCGGCAACAGCTGCAGCTGTTGGGTACCGACTACATCTGGAGATGTCCAAGTTGGACTTTTGCACGTAACTGGATTTCCAACGGTGGTTCTGCGTACGTGGGAAGGTACAGTGTCGGGGCTACATATCCTGGAAATGAAGAAGTTCCGTTCTGTACCGAACCTGGTGCAGTATGCCATCAGGATGACATTGAGATTGTGGTAAGTTGGCGCTTTATATCTGTATTCATCATATTTCAAACCTAATGTCATTGATCTCCTTGTTTCCAGTTTGGAACTGTGCCCAATTCCAATGCCGCTCAATCTGCCCTCACCAAAGAAATGCAAGCGCGCTACAAGGCGTTCATGCTTACCGGCAGCCCAAATGTCCCGGCATACCCTCCTTGGACAGAAGCTACTTCTTCCGACGTGCATGCACTCAACCTCGGAGGCTCTGGCGAGGTTGCTGCCGACTCTTGCGATCCTTCTTTCTGGGGTGCTGCTGTACCCTATGACTATCAAGTCTTTGGCATCTAATCAATGGCTCGACGTCGATACAACGGTTATAGACTAGGTCCAACATACCAAATACTATATCGAACGCTTTTGTCTCCGAGTTCGTATGTATTTCAACCAGCGACTACTGTATTCTTTTTCTCGTTCGTAAACATTATTTCTTCAATTACCCACGCTGTAGCATAGTTCATATTGTCTGCTGATCTCTACTTTATTTGTTATCTTAATTTTGGTCTTTCAAGTTTCTAATGAGCTGAGGTCTTTGCGTCTGATTCTCCGAATGCCTAATGCGGTTATTAAGCGCTGACGAGCGATAGTTGCTCACACAATAACGTGATTGGTCTGCTATTCTGAGTCGCAAACCTTGCTTCGATGATCAAAATCCGACAATGTTCCCGGTACATTCACATGCTGTGGTACAATGGACTCACACGTGGACTCAGCGAATGCCTCTACTAGAGAAATGCCAAGCTTAATCCCCAAGAAGCTGTGTATTCGGTACTCAAATGCATGGCTATATTTCATATACTTACAATCTGTTTCTACATGTTTAGTCATCTGAGGACATAGATGAATATACTCACATGTAAGCATTCTGCGCAGAGCACAAGGATTATATAAATTCTCTTGCGCAGCGTTTATTTTCATAGTTATATTTACGGTATCGTAGTCCTAAGCTCCTCAGTCAAAGCCGTTTCAATACGTTGCGGGAGTACCTGGGACTATAGCGAACGCAGCCTGATTCCGTTTCCCGTTGCACCTGCGCACTCGCACATTATCAAGGATTTAGCCCTGCGCCGCAGAGGCGTCGAAAAATTTGTAAAACGATAATATGTTCTGTAAGATACACATAGGGTTTGACTTGAGGATAAAACTACTTGACTTTCAGTCGAAATCTTCTAGATCTCGGCCCTATTTACAGTATCTATCCAGCCATGTTCACTACTGATCGGTTACACCTCCGTGGATTTGAACTCTCAGACGCGCGCCATATCTTGGACCTTTGGAATAATGCAGACATTCTACCAGCGATATCTAACGAGTACATCGTCCCCAAAGGGCCTAAGTTCATGGACAAGGTTGCAGCTTCTGTTGAAGATGCTGTAATGTTCTTGACCATTGAAACTCGGGAAGGGGGCAGCAGCAGCAGCGACATTATCCAAGGCTTGGAGCAGGCAGTGGATACAGAAGGTGGTCAGTTCGTTGGGACCACGTCAATAACCATGAGCCATCCAAAGAACCGCGATGGGATCTTTGCAATCATGCTAGAACCGAAATTTTGGGGCCGTGGATACGGAGAAGAGGTGACGCGATTTGTAGTGGACCATTGCTTTCATACTCTGGGCCTGCATCGAGTGAGCCTGATGGTGTTTAATGGGAACAAGCGAGCAGTGAATCTGTATAAGAAAGTGTGAGCTATTATTGAAATCATCACAGAACTGCTCATAAGAAGATCCTTACGATATCCAGCGGGTTCGTCGAAGAAGGAAGAAAACGAAAGGTGAATTGGATCGATGGTCATTGGGAAGATATGATTTATATGGGCATTTTAGGAGAAGAGTGGAAGCGGAAGAATGAAGATTGACACAAATCATGTCGAACGCTTCGTACTTTGGAGCTCGAACAATGATAGTAAAGAACTCTGGATCTCGAAAGAATGACAATGATTGCAATCATCTGAACCAGAGTGAACCACGCGCATCAGAAAATTAAGGAGTATAATTTTATGAATCAAACGAACATTAGAAAGGACTCGGACATGCTGCAGCCACGAGATAGATAGGTAGACACGAGTGTTATTAGTAGTTGCGCAAGCCATGGGGAGCGACCCCGGACCCGGCGTTCCTGTTTAGGGACCGGCCGAGACCCCCGTCGCCAGTTGAACTCCTCTTCCAAGCATGTTATGGCATTAATAGACCCTTCAGCTTTGCTCGACGGTCCACGGGGATGGTCGTCAATTGACAGCGGCTATTCCTTCCGGAAGGTATTGTTCATCGCTGTGTAAATACATAAAAGAGTGACTGGGTTCGACTAATTCTACAGCTTTTCCCTCATGGCAACGCCTCCAGATCATACTACAAACACCATTTCACTCGTCTCTGTGAAGGACAGCAAACTACTTCATGTCACCTTGTACACTGGTCGCGCAGAAATTTGTCGACAGTTCAAATGCAACGTTCAAACGGGCCAGAATCAGTTGTATATCACTGGACTGCCAAATGTTATCGAACAAGAGTCGTTGAGGTATACATTTTACGTCCAATTTTGGGCATTCACGAAGCTTAATGCTGAAGATGTACCATAGAGTACAGGGACGCGGGGATGCCACTATTCACGATGTTTCGCTATCAACGATGCCTGCTCAAGCTCAAATCACCACATCGCCTACCCTACAAGAACTTTTTGCTAGAAAAGAGCTTTTACGAAATGCCATACACCGAGCTAGGACTTCTTCTCGTGCCTTGGAAGCGTACATGGGCTCTATGTCTGTCCATGATGTTCCCCTGAGTCAGGTTGGCTTGTTTTTGGAGAGCTACAACTTGCACGGAAGTAAACTTGATGAGGAACTAGCGAGATTGAAACACGAAGAAGACGAAGTGTATAACGAAATTCAGGCGCAGAAGGATAAAATTGCAGCGGAAAAATTGAGTCAGTCTAGTGGTGGTACACTTGGGATGCAGGTATCAGTGGGTTTGTTCGCTGAGAATGAAGAACAAATTGAACTAGACCTCGTTTACGGTAATTTCGCTCAACGTCACAAACGATCTTGGTTTTTGACTTATCGTCCTTGTAGCCGTGTTCTCCGCGAACTGGGAAGCCGTATACGATATCAGAGTCAACGTGGAATCAAAGGATCACCCTTTAACATTGGTGTATAAGGCAGCAATCGTCCAAAATACAGGCGAGGCAAGTAAACCTATGAATATTATCACATGGTCGCGACTCAACGCCTTTCTACAGGATTGGACCAATGTCCCCTTGACGCTCGAAACCACCACCCCTTCATACGGTGTTCTGATTCCCACCCTTAATACTCTGAAACTTTCCACTTACAGAAAGCCGTACCGCGTTCTACAACCGATGTCGATCATTCCTGCTCCAGGAGTGATGGCGGCACGATACTCTCATTCACATAGTGGAAGTGGAAGTCCTAGGCGTCGAGGGAGCAGAGACGGGAGCTACTCGCCCGAAAATTACCGTGGTCAGAGGCGAAGAAGTTCCAGCTCGAGTAGAAGCAGGCGTAGTCGAACTCCACCACCGGTAGTCATTTCAGTCCCTACGCCTGCGCCCAGGGCGCTCAACACACTCGGCTTAACTGTAACCTCGAAAGGCGACGGTCGATTCAATCATTCCGTTTTCCAGATACCAGGGCTTATCAATGTCCCATCTGATGGTATGGCGCACAATGTTACCGTTGTCGAGCTGAAAGAGGAGCTGAACACGAAGCTACAGTGGTTTGCGGTACCAAAGATTGATACGAGGGTTCATCTCAATGTGCGTGCCCGTGGAAGCAAAAGCTGGGTTTCTACTGACGCAACGACTTCTTTAGGCTAAAATCAAGAATGTTTCTGAATATGCACTCATATCGGGAAAAGCGAGCGTCTACGTCGACGGAACCTTCATCGCTCGCACTGATGTTCCTGCTTCTGGGCCTGATGAAACATTTGACTGCAGTCTAGGGTGAGTTTCCTTATACCTCTCTACCCAATCACCACTTTGACGTTTATGTGCAAATTAGCCTTGACTCCTCCATAAAAATAACCTACCACCCTCTCTCCTCGAAAATTACTCATCGTACTCCGTTCACTGGGTTCACTGGCATCAACAGCCTCAGCACCTTTGGTACTACTAGAACTACCACGACTCTCTACTCTCAGCGCATCACGGTGGTGAATACCAAACGCGGCAGCATCGACGCGATGAAGATTCTCGATCGCATACCGGTAAGCGAAGATGAGAGGATCAAGGTCAAAGTCTTGAAGCCTACGGAGCTGGAGCAGAGCAAACTTGCGATGATCTTCGATGGGAAGATAGGCAGGGGTCAGAGTCATAGTCGAGCTCAAAATGAGGCTATTCTACCTGGGTCTGAGACTGCAACCTTCAAAGGCTCAGATTCGAGGAAGGTTGACGATGCTAGCTCCCTTATCTCTTCTAAAACTGGCTCAACAATCGGGAAACGATTCTCATCAATGAGGATGCCTTTCAGCGCTCGAAAGTCTCAAGATGGTTTTTCCAGTATTCCCCCCTCGTCGCAATCTGGAATAGGATCAAGTGTAGGCGGCGAAAAAGCCGTCTCCGTATCCAATCCCTCAACTGTTCAGACAACCCAAGCACTTGTGACCAGCCGACGAACACCTGTAATGCGAATCGTTGCACAATGGGATGGTGCGGAAACTAATACGGAGCATCTTCGTTCCTCTTCTCCGAACGAAAACACCAACAACTCTGATGATACGAACTTTATCAGTGTCACTGCAGAGAGTAGCAAGTCTACCGTGGTTGTGGGAACAGGGACAGGAATAGACAGAGCTGGAAAAGCAGCCGATGGTGTGAAATCCGCTGATATTGGATCGGAGTTAGGGAGTGACGGCAAGATGAATTGGTTGCTGTATGATATTGCCCCTCAAGGAACAGTCAAGCTTGTCTTGGAATGGGAGGTATCGGCAGCATCGAGCTTGGAGGTGGTTGAGTCGGAGTCCTCGTGAGTGCATTATCCAGGCAGAATGTAGGATAGGATAGGAATTATACTGGCGAGGTCCGATTCCCGAACAACCAGTTTACCATGTACTGTACAATATTACATAAAGTTGTACAATAATGGAACACATATCTAATACAAGGGGGTGATTATGTTCATCCATGTGGTTATTGAGGGGAAAAGTGGAAAAAAACCCCTCCTGTGGTATCATGAATTACATGGTCTTCCCTGCCTCAATATGCATGCAGTGTGTTGCTCCAGCCAATATATTTTGACCCCATAGAATATTACCAAAACTTCATGCACATACTTTGCCAGCAACCCCACAACCCTCTTATCTCCCAGTAACTCCCTAAAGAGCTCCTATCCATCCCTGTAATGCCTTGCAAAATGGGGTATCTCCTCTCACTATGCCACTGAGCAAAAACATTGTTGGGCAACACTGATTCAAGGGAGACTCTCAGGTCACATCCATTCCGCCAGTTGGAATATCTTGGTGGCATAATCATATCCTGCACACCCCTTCTCATCTTAGCACATTAACAAGCATGTAGTACAAAGCTTGAATTGAAAACCAGCCCGCAAGCTTGCTAATTGGTGAATGGGTAAAAATTTAGTTTATTCAGTATGCATGAGACCTCCTTGACTGTGCAACACCATTTTGCTCCCAAAGCACCTTCCCTGTCATCCCTGAGTCCCATTCCCCACCACTTGAGACAAACAATTATACTGAGCCAGCCATTCTTCCCACTAGTATTGAGAGTACCCTGCCGCAATAATGGTGATCATAAGCACACCTCAATCCATAGATCAACTAGAACATTTTGCGCAGTTACAAGGTTCTCAGTTGTACCACATATTTCTGATTGAACTGAGTTTATGGAGGGCATCGTTTCTCCAGTGTTCTGTGGGTGAGATTATGAGTTGAGGGCAGCGGGGAAAATAAGGGAAACGTGAACCTGTAGTACCTCTGGAGTACAAACTATATCAAATCATATTCTTTTCAGCCTCAGGCAATTGGGTGTCTAGTTTACAGGGAGTTTGAAGAGAATGAGTTGCAACTAGTTCGGAAGACTACAGTGAACAACGGTGTGAGTCTGTTGCAACATGTATAGCCATGGAGAAATACAGAGTACTCAGTGTGTCAACTTCCCCTTGGAGCCACCTTCAGCATTCCCAGGTATTCCAGTGCCATTGCCACCAGTGTTGCTGGTACCCTGTTTTTCCAAATCTGCCTTCAGTTTATCTTCAGTCCCTAACAAGCTGCCTATCATTGCTTCTGCGTCGCACTATAGGAAATATCATTAGTTTGGTGTATGCAAGGAAGTATGTGTCAAGACCATGCTCAGTGCCTTCCGCTGGTGTCGGCTTTCCAAAGATCCTGGACTTATTGTAGTCTTCATCTTCTTGTTCTTTCTTGCTACACATTCCCTTTTGACCTAGTCTACTTTTATTGTCTTATTCCTTACCCTGATGGTACTAAACGTACAGCCTCTACTAGCTAGTCTGGTGCTTCGCCCCGGACCACTGAGTAGTTGGTATAAATACTCCTGTACTGTACTTTAGTTCCTCAGTTTAATTATCATCTTAGATCACTCCAGATCACTCTTTCTGTCTCCTGAAGTCTTAAGGCTTATATCTTGAGCACCTCTGTCTCGACCTTAGAACTTCTAAGTTCTTTGGTTCACTCCTCATTGTTGGCTTCACTGCCAAGCTCAGCCTGGCTGCTACTTGTACCTCCACCTCTGACCTTACTCTCCAGGGACTAGCGGCATGATGGCAGTGTTGTTAATTACTTCACTACTGTCCCACTCTAGCTTCCGCACTCTGGTATTGAACAGCCCTTGGCACAGCTTTACAGTATACATGATCTTAACAGTATGAACACAAACCAGTTGGAGCATTGCTTCACTAGCAAGTGTTAAGCTAGTGTCTGGCATAAGTCCACTGCCACTGTTTGTATGTTTTTGAAGCTCTTGCAATTCAGTCTCCAGCTTGTCAACCCACCGCTGAAGTCTCTCCACCCTGATTTCAGCTTCAGTCTTTTCAGTGTATACTTGCTTCCTTTCACTCTTGAAAAACAAAATGTGTTGGAATTCAGAGTTCTAGAAAAGGGATTGGGAACACATACGACTCAATGAGACAGAACTCACTATTAAGTTGTCAAGCTCCTTTTCTGCATCACCCAATGCTTGGCTTTTCAATGACAGTTTTTGGTGGAGTTCTTTAACTTCTTCAAGTCACTGGGATAGTTGAGCTGTAAGTCGAGCTTGCTGTTGAAATGTAAATCAACGAAACTGGAAACAAGCAACAGTGTGTACTGTATCGAGACTGGTTTGGCTATGGGCTCTTGGCAAAGACATAATGGTTCCAATGAGAGGAGGATAATGGATGAAGGGAGCCTTAGATCCAAAGAGAAATGTGTACTTTGTACAAAGGACAGTTGATGAAAAATCATGATACTAGAAGAAACAAAGGGAACCATTGAACCTACAGATATAAAAGACTTACCATGAAGCATGATTCTCCATTCTCATCTGCATATATCCCCCTCCTGAATCGTACTTGAATTTCAGCGACGACATGGGCATGCATCACACTCCCACTATTATTCCTGACAGATATGTAAGTACATGCAATGACTGATTATGAATTGATCAAGATGACCTTTGTATATATGAACGAAGGTCACCACAAAGGGTATTCATGTGCAACTATACTCCACTGGTTTGGCCAGGCCAAGAGCAATCACTACCCATGTCCAACAGAACACCACAGACCCTGCAAACAGCTGCTTTGTCCTTGCTTCACATCTTCTTGCCGAGCCAAGGCTTCAGCCATATATTCATAATATTACCTTAAAGATCTGTCATTGTGGCAAGGTGTATGAATTTCTTGTCTTCTTCAAAAGACACAAAAAACTTCCCTTGAATCTATCAGTTCAGGATTTGGGTGGTAGAGATGTACAAGGTGATATCCTGCTGGTCGCCTGTGGTAAAAGGGTGTCCGTTTGGAACTTGTGCAGCGGACTAGAGGATAAAGCAGCGAATAAAGCAATTAAACAGTATGTTGCTCTGCATGAAGGAGTACAGCATACTGACTGACATTTGTAGGCTTACAGATGCTGTCAAGACCATGCTCGGTGCCTTCTGCCAATGTCAGCTTTCCAAAGATCTTGGACTTATTGTTCTTTCTCGCTACACATTCCCTTTTGACTTAGTCTAGTTTCATTGTCTTATTCCTTACCCTGACAGTACTAAATGTACAGCCCCTATTAGTTAGTCTGGTGCTTCATCCTGAACTGCCAAGTAGTTGATATAAATACTCCTGTACTGTACTTTAGTTCTTCAGTTTAATTATCCACTTAGATCGCCCTTGATCACACTCTCTGTCTTCTGAAGTTTTAAGGCTTATACCTTGAGCATTTCTGTCTCGACCTCAGAACTTCTAAGTTCTTTGGTCCGTCATTGGCGTCACTGCTAAACTCGGCCTGGCTGCTTCTCGTCCTCTCACCTTGCTGACTCTACTCTCTGGGGACTAGCAGCATAATGGCAGTGTTGTTAATAACTTCACTACTGTCCCACCACAGCTTATACCAAATGGCCCTTGGCACAGCTTTCCAGTATACATGATGTAGTGCGAGGTTTTGTTGTATGTCCAAGGTAGTAGTATTGCTTTGTAAGTTGTCACCCGGGATCCTGTCCCGTATGTCTGTAGTAAATATAGTAACTATTGATATGTATTGTCATGTGTGAGGCTATGACGTATTTGTGAAACCTCAAATAGTAAGTATGTTGCATGTAAGTAATCTAGAGAACAATAAGAAGTATAGACTGCTGCTTTTCAATCTTCCTACAGGCAGGAGCATTTCTACGTTCTACCTGCAATATGTATTCACAATTAAATCTACAGCAGTACTGTAATGTAAACATACCTGATTCATATTCTCTTGCATTCTGTTTTGAACCCCTGAGCTCAATAACTGGGAGAATGATCAGTCAGTAATGCATTTTGTGATGATATCAATGTCTACTCGCTTCAGAATCAGATGACCTTCAGCCATTGTGACATTTGTTGGATTGTTCTTCATCTTCTCTAGATATTCAACCTGATAATATGATGAAGGAAGGTTTTCTGGGGGGGGTCCGAGTGACTGTCTCGATACCACGTATTCTCGGAAGTTGCCTTTGCCTGACTTGGTCAAACAAATGCATTGCAACCTGAGGGATTCTGTCTACTGTGTCAAACAGGATGTTAAACTGAGAATTGTGGAAGTCAGGTTCATATTTAATGATACCCTGTTGTCCTTGGGTATTAAAAACCTCTTCAGTGTCAGATGTGCTAGCAATGCCCAAGTGATCAAGAGAATATAGTATATCTGACCAGTTATTGTACTCCTTGTTATCTCCCATACAGCATGCAATGCCGGCCATTACACTAGCAATCTGCATGCAGCATTGATGTGTCTGCGAAGGTTAAGACTGAGTTGGGTCATAGGATAAGACAGTGTCAGAGATTTATACATATTCACAAACCCTTCTTTTCTTACTCTCCTGCTTCTGAGCTTCATAGTGATTGTCCCATACACCTGCTTTGGCCTTCATGACTTCCAGCAGGAGCCTATAGACCCAATTATTGAACAATCCTCTCCAATCAACCTCTTGACTGTTGTTTCCATAGTATTCAGATTTCTCTGATGCATACTCAGAGGCTCTAGTTGCAAGCAGCAAAATCACAGTTTGATTCCCAGGAGAGCACTGCATATTGTGTGCAGTCTTGGCTGAAGTGTCAAGCTTCATATCTGAAATGAGTTTGAGTTCATAGCTGTGGGGATCTGCAAGGAAAGAGCCCAGTTCTTTGGCAGGGACTGTAAATTGCTGCCAATCATTGGGATCATTAATTTGGAGATATTCTTTTAGCACCATGCACACAAGTTTCTGTCAAGTACATCAGGAGTTTCTCATAGACAAAAAATCAATCTGCAAACATTGATGTGACACCAAATTTCATCTGATGAGTATAGCCTAGTCTTGCAAATCCAAGGATCAATCTTAGCCAACACAATGAAAATTTCATGCATTACTGGATATAGGCTGAAAGAAGTGTCATGAATAGCTGAATTGCCCCAGGATGTTGGAACTTACTAGTAATAGCCTGGAATGTGAGTAAATTGCTTGATAGATACGAAGATAATCAAAGCTAGCAAATTCTAATATTTGGGCCCATCATTCCACCCAGCATCTGTTACGATCCTTACAGCATCTGTTACGATCCTTACAGCATCTGTTACGATCCTTACAGCATCTGTTACGATCCTTACAGCATCTGTTACGATCCTTACAGCATCTGTTA
>MU795206.1:0-41781 GCA_027886305.1 Lentinula aff. lateritia | reverse complement strand
CTCCTCTATCTCAGGAATTTCTTAAGAATTCATTCAAAATTCTTGAGAGGGCGCATCCATAAGAAAATCGTCGAATTCTGTCCAGCAGTGTACGAATGTCACGACGGCGATAGTACCTCATACCACAACCCTGTTATTTTTCCTAACACCGAGAAACTCACGGGAAAAGCATCCGAAGCACTGCAGGCGGAGCTTCGTTCTGTTCCTTCCGATTATACGTATGTGGATTTGTGGACTCTCCGTTTCGGGCCTGTGCGCTCAATTGGCTCCAACTTAATAGCCATTTACTACGAAACCGTACACGAGGCAGCATGGAAAGCACAAAACCCTCGACAACATTAAATCCAAGCCTGACTGCATTGCATTCTCATAGTAGGCATTATACCTACTACCCGCGATGTCTAGAGATCCTGCCCTGTAAATACGCCTACTTAGGTAACCAACGGGCAAAATGTTGCAACCGGGATTCACCTTTCGGTACGAAAGCTCTGTTCTGAGCCCATTTTTTGCCTGTATTTCTTCTGGAGCTTCCCCCAAAGAGAAAATACGAACGAATCAATGGTATGGATGATTGCTTCCAAATTCTACTCCCTTCTACTCCCCGGTTCTGTGGGCTATGTATGGATTCGATTTCAAATTTGGTCCTTGGTCGAGGGCGCTGCAACCACGGAGCATGATATCAACAGGAAAAGCGACGTATAAGAGCTGCGCTTTTTTCCACTTATCTAGTTGGTGATTCTCCTTGCTGGCAAAGGAACAGATCTCAACTCTTTTATTGACTCCCGAGCATTTACTATCGCTTCATCGATCTTTCATCCACATTCTTATTCGAATTAAACACTCAGAAGAATGCTTCGCATTGCCGTCCATACTGTGGTCATGGTTTTTGGCTTGTTCAATCTCCTGTGTGCGATGCCCGTTTCTGTGAGTGAGACATTGTATCACCCCAATGGTTCAATTCTCTGACAACCCAATTATTCAGGTGAATAACGCTGTGGGGTCACGCTCAGACGATGAATCACAACTGTCACCTCGCAGAGCCAAACCCCTATACCCTCAAGCAGATCAGGAGTTCGAGGCTAACCTGGTACCTTCAGAACCAGCATTACCACCGGGGGGAGCCCCAACGCCACCCCGAATAGGACCGCCTGCAGAGCCATTTACGGAGCAACCGGCGGGCCACCCTGCGACACCGTCGACTGAAATAGTCTGGATCACATTTACCGGTGCTACAACATCTGCTCATAACTCGAATACCGCCTTTCAGCCAGCAGTAATCGACATAGTCAAACGTGGACTGGCCAGGACGGCGGCTTTTTCTCCACAGCGTCATGGAGAACGAATTTTTGATTTCCGAAATTCTTTTCCCGGCAATTCTCTCGCACAGCGGCAAGTCATTCATTGCAAAGTGGAAGACGACTGGCACATGGGTCAATGCGGCTCGGGATGTCTCGGTTCGGTAGCTTTTGTGGATGATTCTGGTCCGCGTAGCTTTCATGGGAGAGTGAGAACGCTCGATGAGGATGAACGCGAACCGTACGACCGTTACCCCCGAGTATCCCTTCCGCCGCCGGTACCGCCACCTTCTCCCTAGACGCGAGATTCGTCTTTCTTATCTAGTTTCGATGTCACTGGCAGCCTGTAATTCGTTGCACCTCGCGAGTGATAAGCCTGAATTAGTTTAGAGAATGAAGTCATGAGCTGGCAGATTGTTGAACTTCCCGCTCGACTGAATGGATCACATCACTGGAGAATGTGTCAGTGGGAGATATCAGTTTTCATATTCATATTGCCTGATCATATGGCAAGGAACTTCGATAAGCTATAATGTTTGACGTCCTCCAATGAATCTAGCTCAGCTCAACCTTTGTCAGTTCACTATGTACGGGTATAGCAAGCTAGCTGGTGCTTGGATACCGCTCTGGCTTCCTAGCTCGTCCCTCTCGATCTCGATTTTACTAGTATTGTGCTCGAGTATTACATCCACGGTGCATACCCTTTCCTAAATTCTCTGTCTTACTGGTGCTTATCTATCATTAGACTTTTGGCTACGATGGCTCGATGATGTGATTCCTCTTCTCCCCAAATCTCAGAAGACTTTCCGATCATTGACGTACAACGAATGTGCTTATAGGAACGGCCTTAATATCCTCCCGTCCTACCTCGATTACTTCCGTCTAACTCCCGCAACCACTGGCTTGAATACTGCTTCGCTCTGGATCGGAGGGTGCATCGCAGGAGTCACTTGGGGCAAAGTTACTGATGTAATTGGACGCAGGCCTGCATTATTTTGGGCCGCAGTCCTCACTCTAATCGCGGTGGTACTGCAGACGGCTGCTCAGAATATTGCCATGTTCGTCATTGCGAGGATCATTTTGGGCTTTGGAACATCTGCGTCGGGTCTTACTGGTCCTGCATATCTGGCGGAAACACTTCCACTTCATTGGCGTGGGTGGGGGCTGGGTATATTCAATGACTTTTACTACGTGGGTAAGTTGTATAACATCGTTTTCGTTGAGGTGGTCCGTTATTGATAGTCTTTCAGGTGGTCTTATCGCGGCGGGAATTACCTACCGCACCTCATACATTGACTCTACCTGGGCATGGCGTATACCTTCTATCATTCAGGGTATTTTCAGCATTTTATGCATCGTCATCATTCCCTTCATCCCCGAATCTCCCAGATGGCTATTATTCCACGGCCGTCGTGAAGAAGCTCACTACGTACTTGCTCAAACTTACTCTGATGGTAGTTTGACAAGCCATATCGTTCTGGCTCAGCTCAAAGAGATTGAAGATACATTCGAGTATGAAAAGAATGCTGGGGAGACTCTGTCTGTAACCCAGATCTTTCAAACGAGAACTGCTCGGAAGCGAGTGTTGTTGGCGGTCTCGGCTGCTGTGTTTAGCACCATCGCAGGTATGTACAATACTGCCTTTGTTGAAGACTGCCACTCGTCGGCAAGGAAAACCTACTCGTTTGTTCATTGCAGGAAACGTCATTGCTTCGTATTATCTCGGGACAATGTTAACGAATGCTGGTATAAGCAGCACAACGAAACAACTTCAAATTGTACGCGGAAATGATTAATTCCCCATCTTTACTGAAATACATGTAACTCATTGTGTAGAACATCATCCTCAACGCGTTCTGCCTGGTCTGCTCCGTATTCGGGACGTACTTTATTGATAGATGGGGCCGCAAAACGATTGCAGCGCTCAGCACAATGCTCTTAACCATCTTCTTGTTCCTGGTTGGTGCTTTGACAAAAGGTCAGTCCAGACATCGTCACGTTCAGTGAAGACCGTGACATTACTTACTGAACTGACCAAAATCATTTTTTTGGTTAAATTTAGTATTTGGAAATTCGAACAATACCTCTGGCGTGTATGGTACTGTCGCAATGATCTTCTTATTCCAAGGCGCGTACAGCATAGGATGGACACCAGTCCTATATCTTTACCCCCCGGAAGTGCTAAACTACCCTATTCGTGCCAATGGCATGGGTGTGTTCCAATTCTTCCTTAATGGTGCCGCGTGCGTTGTCAATTCCCTTTCGCATTATCGCCGTCCATTCGACTCACCTGCTATTCCAAATCCAGTTTGCTCATTGTATTTACCATGCCCGTCGCGCAGGCCAAGATCGGATGGAAGATCTACATGATAAACGGAGCTTGGGATATTGTAATGCTTATCGCGATTCTGTATTTCTGGATTGAGACCAAGGGCAAGACGTTGGAGGAAATTGATGAACTGGTTGAGGGGAAAAAACACAGCGATGTACCCGATTTAGAAAAAATTATACGAGGGGAAGAGGTACAGCATGGGTATGGTGCTTCTGAGGTTGAGAAGGAGTAGTAGTAGCCCATTAACCACTACACAGTGAGCATACTTCCAATCAAAGACCAACTTACTATTATCCGGATCATGCCTACACAGTTAGGACACTCCACTGTTCAACCCAGGCCTAGCTTGCTGGGACCAATCTGGAACCAACTCTGAATTGAGATGAGACTCATTGAGGAAGGAGTCATCCTGGCCGTCATACTGGGTACATCGTTTCATCTGCTCTCGTACGAGAAAGAAAGAGCTGAAGGTTGGACTGATGTGCGCGGATGGTCTGTGAGTGAGTGATCATGAGTGCTTTGATGTGGGAAATCTACGAGTGGTAGGATAAGATAAGATAGTTCGGGATCCTACGCCACCGCTACAATGCTTTGCGTGATTCTTTGTTACTTTGCTTGGTCTATATTTTGAAGGATTTCGGTAAACGCTCTTCGAAGCCCCTCTCGAGCCTGGGCCCAAATTGTATTGGATAAACATAACATGTCGCAAAGCACTGTATATGTAAAATAGCGCGTACTTGTATTACTTATTTCTATTCCGTCAGTCCTATTCTCCGTGCTACATAGTACAAGTATATCAAAATTTCGGTCATACAGCGGCTTTGAGTAACTGTCAATTCATTATCCTCCAATGGTCTCTCAACGCAATCGTTGGTGCACTCATCCATGTATGGATACAACAAACTGGCTGGTGCTTGGATCCCGCTGTGGCTTCCCAAGTCATCTCTCTTGATCTCGGTGTTGTTGGTCCTGTGTTCAAGTATAACCTCTATGGTGAGTGTTATTTATTTAATCCTCTCATGTCCTGAGAATGCTGCAATAGACTTATGGCTACGATGGCTCAATGATGCGAGTATCTTTCATCTCCACAACATTCTTAATTACTTTCTGACTGTGACCAACGAACCTGCTTACAGTAATGGCCTTAATATCCTCCCCTCCTATATCGACTACTTCCACCTAACTCCCGCGACCACCGGTTTGAACACGGCTTCGCTATGGATTGGAGGGTGTATCGCAGGGGTCACTTGGGGCAAGGTAACAGATGTAATTGGACGCCGGCCAGCCTTGTTTTGGGCTGCAATCCTCTCTTTGATCGCCGTGGCACTACAAACCGCTGCTCAAAACATTACTATGTTCGTCATTGCAAGAATAGTTCTTGGTTTCGGGATCAATGCATCGGGTCTTTCTGGCCCTGCGTATTTAGCAGAAACACTTCCTCTTCATTGGCGCGGCTGGGGGCTAGGTCTATTTAACGATTTGTACTATGTGGGTGAGCCCGCCAACAATTTATTTCGTCAGTAGACTCTTCTTGATAGTCTCGCAGGGGGTCTTATTGCAGCGGGAGTAACCTATGGCACTTCGTTCATGGAGTCTACCTGGGCATGGCGTATACCTTCTCTTATCCAGGGTGTATTCAGCATTCTGTGCATCGTCATTATTCCCTTCATCCCTGAATCTCCCAGATGGCTGTTGTTCCAGGGACGTCGCGAAGAGGCTCACCAAGTTCTTGCCCAAACATACTCCAATGGTGATCTAGCAAGCACTGTCGTTTTGTCTCAGCTCAAGGAGATCGAAGATACATTTGAATATGAAAAGAATACGGGGAAGACCTTGTCTGTTACCCAGATTTTCAAAACAAGGACTGCCCGGAAGCGAGTGTTGCTAGCGATATCTGTCGCTGTGTTTAGCTCAGTAGCAGGTATATTTATCAATATTCTCGATATATTGAACGTATTTACGTATCTATTTCAGGAAACGTTATTGCTGCGTACTACCTCGGTTCTATGTTGACTAATGCTGGAATAACGAACACGACAAGACAACTTCAAATCGTACGTTGAAGAAACTATTGCAGTTGAAATTTCCATTGAAATAGTATCCCACTATTACGCAGAACATCATTCTCAACGCATTCTGTCTGGTCTGCTCCGTACTAGGAACGTACTTCATCGACAGTTGGGGCCGTAAATTGACCACAGTCATGAGCACCGTTCTTTTGACCATATTCTTGTTCCTGGTTGGCGCTCTAACAAAAGGTTGGTCTCAAAAATTACAATTCACGAAAGCATTGAAGTTTACCAAACTCATTCTTGTTTGGTCTGATTTAGTATTCGGAAATTCCAGTAACACATCTGGAGTGTACGGTACTGTCGCAATGATCTTCTTGTCCCAAGGTGCATACAGCTTTGGATGGACACCGATCTTGTTTCTTTACCCTCCTGAAGTGCTCAACTACCCTATTCGTGCCAACGGTATGGGGGTATTCCAGTTCTTCCTCAACGGCGCTGGGTATGTTGTCGATATCCTTTCTCATCTATTACCGCCGATAATCATGATACAACACTCAGCCTACTCATCATACTCACGATGCCCATCGCGCTTTTCAATATCGGATGGAAGACCTACATGATAAACGGAGCATGGGACATCGTAATGCTCATTGTGATTTTGTATTATTGGATCGAGACGAAGGGTAAAACATTGGAGGAGATCGACGAGCTCATTGAAGGGAAGAAACATAGCGACGTACCCGATTTGGAGCAGATTATTCGGGAAGAGGCTCGGGTTGAGAAGGAAAAACACAATCACTGATATTCCTTCATTTAATGTAGGGCTTTTCTAAGGCTGATTGTTTTTGATTTTCGTGCCCCTGGAGCCCGTATACAACATTGTCTCTATAAATCCTAGTAATGAACATGGTTCGAAGCTTCTTCTATCCAATATCTTGCAGTCTCCGATCTTGGTGTAAACGTACAGTCAAATGGTGGAGGATAACTTTTCAAGAATGATCAGTCATGCAGGAATGTATTCGAACCGACTCAACATACTTCAAACTCCCAGATGATAGGTATTCAACAGTTGCTGGATTTAATAGTTCGCCATCCGCACCTACGGCTCGACCGACATCGATGGAACAAAGAACCGACGCCACGGTCATCCAAGTCAACTCTCTAGACATAGCTGTAGAATGCACACTTGCATGAACAACCTTGGGCAATTGTGCAGGAGGTAAAGACACGCACCCATACCAGTACATTGTCTCCTCCCATATCCAAACGCAGGATTCGAGTTCATACTCTTATTCAACAACCCATGCGGCATCATGAAACGTTCTGGCCGAAATTCATCTGTCCTAGCACCATATGCCTTCTCGTCCGAAAGGATAGCAGCGATGTTGGCGATTACGATACTCCCTTTGGGAATAAAATAGTCACCGTACACGTCGTCTTGAAGCGCTCCGTGAGGAATAGTGACAGTGACTGCTGGTTTCCATCGTAATGTTTCGTTGATGATGGCGTCCACGTATGGAATTGTACCAAAATCTGACAATGTCGGCATTCGAGTGCCACCAAGTGCTTGGTCTACAGCTTCCTGACCTTTCTTCTGAATTTCAGGATGAAGAGCCATGGCTAGAATGAAGCTTCGTAACGTGAGTTCTGTCTATGGAAGTTGTCAACCAAGAAATTTTAGCGAGTAGTACGGATCGTCTCACTGTGTCCGCTCCAGCTAGGGGTGAGATTTAAGCATTGTACTGGGGGTGATACTTATGAAACAATCGCATACCGAGATACATGTTCCCAATGATAGAGCATACCGCATCGGTTTCTTCTGGGGTCTGTTCCTCTTTACTCGATTCAAGGTAACGCGAAGCATAAGAGCGAATGGCGGTTCCATCGGCCTATTTGAGAGGTCGATGACCCAGTTTTCAGAAATGACAAATTCTCCTACCACTTGTTTCTGTACATGCTTGAAAGCAACTGTACGCACTTCCTCTGTGATCTTTTTCATGTCCTGTGCTTTTTTTTGGAACCCGGCTCCAGGAGACCAACTCGGCACTATCTTGAGGATGGGGAAAGAATCCACTACACAAAGACGCGTTGTTACCAACTTTGAACAACTCATGATTATTACTAACCTAGGAAACCTCCGCGTTGAGTGGCATGAGATATAGTCTTGATCCAACGTTCGGAAAGCGAAACAAATGGATCTTCAGAGTTTTCAGCCTGTATTCCATACCCAGAAGACAGAATGAATCGTCCTGTTGCGCTAGTCCAGAAAATCGGTCTATGTAATACGAAACATGGAATTACAGCAGACTCACAGGCGAATGAGTTTGTCATGGTCTTTCTTGCATGGTAACAGCTCGAGAAGCAGTCTGTTTACAGCCATCACTGCATGTGGTCGGCAAAATGGTACATCAATGTGCTTATGCCATACTTTGCGTGCAGCTAAGTAAGAGTAAAAGTTGATTAGGAGTATTGCTTAGAACAGGTCGAAGAGTCCGTACCTTTGAATGCTTCACCGTAGGGCATGATTGCCAAGTTCCAACCTGCCTGTACAAGCTCTTGTAGCACTACCATCCTGGGTCTATGGCCAAAATAAGTGACTCAACGATTATGCAACACTGGCATTACGGACGCACCGATCCGAATATATCGCAGAACGTTTGACAAACAGCGCATCTGCACATGCAGCAGAATTCAGAATGACCGGTGACGGTCCAATTGGAAGACGAAGGCTTATGATATCAGAGCCTAAACGCGAAAATTCAATGAGTTGTGTGGATTGCACAATCATTGTCGACACACCTAAGTCGCGCGCCATTTGAGCATAAACTTTCCATTTATCATCAGTGGGGATGTCGAACAGATTTCCGACGATTGAGTAGCCAGGTGGCCCTGGAGGAAGAGAGCCGCGCCGTCTAGCTCCAACAGCACGACTGAGAAGTAGGGAGACTGTGACAGTAAGGAGCGAAATCCCAGCCACTAATCTGATTGATGCATCATTCTCAAGGACTTGAGAGAAAGTAAGTGAGCGGGTCATCGATTCCGGGATAGAGAGTGTGCGTGCGATGAGTAGCCGAGTGAATGTCACCGTCTTGCATGTTTATAGATTTCCAAACATGGAGGAGGTAGTACGACCGTCAAAGTTAAAGAATAACATTGCAGAAATAAGCACAAGCGAAGGCCGTAGACGACTGGGCATCTCTGAGTCAGTCGGCTGAGAGCGTCAAGCGCGAATGCGGAGCGTCAAATAAGGAGCGAAGTATACGGACGTAGAGGTGAACTTGAAAGGAGGAAAGAGGTGAACTTGAAAGGAGGAAAGGGAACCATTTTTGGCCACAATCCCGCAGATCACACGGTCACTAGACGCGCTTGCCGCCGTTTCGAGATCATGAGGAATGAACCTGGAATGAACAGGAACGAACTTCGGTTCCCGTTCTGTTACAGAGATGTTGCGCTACCGACATCGCCATGCAGGTCAAGCCCGGAAATTCCTTATAAACAGCCCAGGGGAAGCCCTGTCTCGCTGTAGTCATGTTGAAGAAGACCTCTGCAGCTTTTTTAACGGTTCTTGCGCCTCTTTGCGCCGCTGTCGTCTATGATGCGACCTTCGACGCGCTCCCTCTTAGTACAAAGCACGACTATGTCATCGTCGGAGGTCAGTTCACTCAACCTCCAGTTGGTCGTTGGTTGTCTGACATCAAGTTCCAGGGGGTGTGTGTGGCTGGAAGTGTCGTCGCCAATCAGGTAGGAAGATAAACTTTCTGTGAACCGTTACCTTCAACGCGCCGATCCCGACTTTTTTTTAGCTCACAGAGAATAGCAATGTTTCTGTTCTCCTTCTCGAAGCCGGACCATTGTGTGTTTGTCTTCCTTGCGCGTCATATCTTGCCTGATTTTCCTGTAGCCACAAGGGAGTGATCCGAAGTCGAGACTGAAGTCCCGTTTTATTTTTGGCTTGGAATTCCTTCGACCTACCAGTGGAACTATACCACAGTGCCGTTAGTATTCCAAAGAACTCTCTATGTGCTCTTCCATTGATACACTTTTTACTAGCCAATCGTCAGCCAACAACCGGAGTATCGCTTACCCTCGAGGTCATATCTTGGGTGGATCAAGCGCTATCAGTCTGTAACTGTAAACCTCCCATATCTCTTTTGCACTCATGTACATTTCTCAGACGGAATTGGTTTATGATCGTGCAGCCTCAACTGATTTCGATAAACTTGCCAATATGACCGGAGATTCTGGGTGGGCTTGGGAGAGTATGCTCACTTACTACGAGAAGGTAACGTGCATCAAGGGCCGTGCACTTCCGTCTCTTGAATTGACATTTCTATGTAGCTGGAAACGTTCGGCCCACCTTCTGACGGTCACAACATCACTGGCCAGTTCGACCCGTCAGTCCACAGATTTTCTGGACCATTAGGCGTTAGCTTGCCAGGATATTCTCAGACCCTTGATGCTCTCGTCCTCGAAACTTTAAATAATGGCACTTTCCCGTATAATCAAGACTCAAACTCTGGGAATGAAATCGGTTTCAGTGAGGGACCCGTGGATTTTTTGGTAATACGTTTAACACGTAATCCTCTTCGTGGTCTTCCCCATTGTAGGATGGCAAGTCTTCGCTATCCACAACGGTACCAGAACCACTGCTGCTACCGCCTACTTGGCCGATAATTACCTTGCGCGACCAAATCTTGACGTCGTTGTCAACGCTTTCGTTACTCACGTTCTTGCTTCCAACGGAAGCGAGATCGATACGGTAGAGTTCCACGCCGTAGGAAACAGTAAGACCCATCAATTCAAGCATTGTAAATATGGTAATGAAGAATTTTTGAAGCAACCAACCTAGAAGTTCAAGCTTCTCAGGAGGTTATCATGTCCGCGGGTTCCCATCAACACACCTTACATCCTCTTGAGCTCCGGAATCGGTGATAACGCCACCTTGTCGTCTATGAGCATAACACCGATTCACCACCTTCCGTCAGTTGGACAGAACATGTCAGACACGACTGTGATGTATGTTAGCTGGGAGGTCAGCTCGGATGATACCTTTGATCCGCTTCTCAACAACGAAACCGCGCGGGCGGAAGCATTCTCAGAATGGAATGCGACCAGGACTGGACGGATGGCGAACGGAGTGATCAATCTATCAGGAATGTTGCCCATGAACGACTCAGACCCAACCGTGCAAAGCATGTACCAACAATACAGCGAATCTGTTGCTGGATCCAATGATGCCGACTTTGAGATGTTGTTCATCGTAAGCTGTCTTTGAGAATTTCTTATGTGATCATGGTTTCATTTCAGCCTAGGACGGGTATATTAGCATTTCCAACAGCACATACTTCAGTATGCTATATGGTGTCTTGTCCCCATTGTCCCGTGAGTCCTTCTTTCTTCACTTCTGCGTATGCATTCACGCGATAGTTTAGGTGGAAGTGTGACTCTGAATGTCTCAGACCCCTCGGGGCCCCCATTGATCGATCCCAATTACTTTGCTTCAGAATATGACGTTTTGGTGATGCGCCAGGCGCTCTTAACTGGTTTCAATTTTCTTTCTTCTGAACCATGGACAAGCTACCTTGGAACACCCGTGAACGGATTAGCCGAAGTCATCTCAGGCTGTTGGAACTGGAGACTTCACCGCCATGGATGAGTTAATGCGTAATGGCTTTCAAAACGGTGCCCACTTAGTTGCTACATCTTCAATGTCCCCGTATGGCGCAGACTGGGGCGTTGTCGATCCTGATCTGCGTGTCAAGGGGTTGAATGGCTTACGGGTCGTTGATGCCTCAGTATACGTAAGTCAACAGGTTTTTAGGTGATCCTTACTGACTGGTTTTTTTCTGAAGTCCTTTGTTCCTGGGGGTGCTACTCAACTACCCACTTACTGTTTGGCTGAACGGGCGTCGGATATCATCAATGGTTCCCAGTAAACTGGTTGGACACTATTTAATCTATCCGGACATTCCTAGTCATACTTAACAGATAATTTACGCCATCCACTCCAACACGAGATGTAATATTCATCGATTCGAACCTTTCTACTGACATAAATTCAAATGCACTTACTTTATGCGATTGAGCGACGAGTGTAACGGGACAAAGATTTCGAAGCAAACTTCCATGGAAAATTCGAGTTTACATTGTGCATGTCAGAACCAGGCAAGGACAGCCGGAAGAGATAGAAATGGTATACATAGGTAAATGCAAATCGAATCTCATGCCCACATGAGCATAGAAGGAGTCCAGTATTGCAGGACAACGAGCATCAAGCTACAAACTGATAGAGGAGCGCGAAGAAAAATGTCCTTGTTCAGACTCTGATGTAATGTGTTCTTTATGCAGCGGCAACAGAGGAATTCCGTCTGAACTTGAATTGGGTGCCTCAGGCAATGAAAAGAGCGTAAAACGCTCTTCGGTGTCGCGAAAAGGGACTTGCAAATTTGTTGCTAACAAATGAGGATTGTGGATAACTTGCGGGTCCGTGTTTGGAACTGATCTGTTTATAACAGAATCTACGACGAGAAGAACGGACAAAATGACGATTTCGACGAGGAAAAAGCTGTGCCAAACGTGGTTCTGGTAGTCACCAAAGTAAAGAGAAAGTAGAACGTATATGCAAGTTAAGCCGGTAGTAGGATCGGGACCGGAAGCCGTGGTCTAATGATAAAACCTTTACTTGAATATTCCGCATATTGCATTAGATGCACGTACCAAAAGCACAAGTACAATGCCAGAATGCACCTGCTGTTCGAACGTGGGCGAGATCACAGGATCCTTGACGCAACATCAGTATTTTGTCAGGCATAACAAATGGAGAAACAACATCGACAAGACTCCATGTTCTCCAGAACAACATGACAGACATTCCCAAAGATATCTTCGATATTAAGATGGCCATGCCAGGCGCTGTAGTGGTCGGCCTTCGGTTTGCATTACCGAACATGGAAAGAATAACGCGGAGCTGTAAAATAATTGCAGCAAAGAGGGCTAATTGTGCCAGTGAAACATGATTAGGGTAAGATATCGCCCAGACACCTGAATGGAGCGATTCAGCGAAATCAGCGAGATGGTGCACAAAACTCACATAGGCAAGCGTTATTGAAAAGATAATACGGGAGGTAATTTGATAGGTTCCAGCCTTGATTCAAGTGATAAACCTCCACCGTCGGTGCTGAAGATTCCAATGGTACTCCTGCATCCTGTTTCAGCGATTCGACGTCCTGATGCGGGCGGGTACGCAAAAGCCACTGGAGTTGAAGAACGACTTGTACAAAGAGTGCGGTGTATTGCGAGAAGGAATTGATGGAATATGGAGGGGTTGTTAGAGGTTTGGTTGTTGAAAACGTCCATATCTGCATAGTTGTTGTGATCGTTAAGCTGATAAAGCCCACACAACGGAGAAATACATCCTTCATGTGTAAAGTTGTGGATAGAAGCATAGAGATTTGATGTTTAGAAAGGAGGAGTAACTATCATATATAGTTATGCAAATGAGACTTGTTCGAACAGGAGGCCCGTAGCGTGTTCAGGTCGTAAAAGGCGAGATCATCAATGTCTTGCGACCTGTTTGGGTTGGAGCTCGAGTTTATTCCTTAGCAGACTTGAAATGTTCAGTATTGATGAGATCCTTGTATAGCCCTGTATGCTTGTACTACATGAGAATGAAGCTGAATGAAGCTAGGCAGAGCTGGGCCGTCTTGCCGATTCTTAGCTGGCTGAGACTTCATTGGGAAACAAGTAACCATTATCTTGATAAACAGGTAAGGTGTATGCGATATTTGGTTTGAATCTAGATGTGCAGATGAAATGAATAGAGAGAGAGTGGACCACGTTCTGAGCCAATCAAATATAATGGCACTGTCGCGTTTTGTTTATTTGGTTCCTCCGCGTTCTCTTTTCTGCCTTCGCGATGCCTTCCCCTTCAAACGTTGCCGAATGCCTTGCAGGCACTTTGGACACAAATCCCAATGTCAGAATGGCTGCAGAACTGAAACTAGCGGAGTTTATGGCAATTCCAGGCGAGTTGTTCACAGCAGACGTCGCTTTAACACTACTAATAGTCCATGTTCTTCTGTGATAGAGACTGGTCTCGCCTTATCGCAACTCGTATCCGCTCAGGATGCAGACATAAACCTGCGGCAGATGAGTTACTAGCATCTATATCCCAGATGACGCGTCTTGATGTGTTCATCTATCCTAGCACTCTGCGAGCATTGTCTTACGAAAATTTGTTCGAGAACGATGGTCGCCTTACTTTCAATCATTCAAAGGCTCTGCGCCTTCAACAGAGGTATTTCTGCTTCTCGTGCATATGCCTCTCAGCTCATATCGCGTCTCGTGAAGATCAAGAATCAAATCCGACAAGCAGTCTTCCATGGATTGTCAGACCCCGCTCGAAAAATTCGATCTCTCTCTGTGAGCGTGCATAACCAAGATCTGCTTTATATTTACTCATGAGTGACCAGGCGCATACTCTTTCCTCTATCGCGAACTGCGACTGGCCGGACGAGTATCCAGATCTCCTCACATCGCTCATCAATCTCCTTTCTTCCAACTCCCCGGAATCAGTGCATGGAGCTATGCAAGTTTTTACCGAATTCATCAAGTCCGATTTAACGGAGGATCAGATTCTCCCTGTCCTTCGTGATCTCCTACCCGTACTTCTATCCATTCTTGGATCCACCGAAGTACTGCGGCTGTACATGAGAAAACTCATAAAACTAATGTCCCTCTCAGACTCAGACGCCTCTTACTCGCTCAAGAACGGTATCTGTCTTCCGACAATGCGTGATTTCATTGTTTATGGTCAAAGAACAACATCCTCAGCCAGTTAAGGAAGCCATATCCACTGTTCTCCCTGTTTGGCTGGAAGCTTTCAAAGTCCTACTCAACATGGATCCCTCAAAAGATGTTGCTGAAGGCAGTAACTGGGAAGGCCTGGCAGTCAGAATACAGATTTTCAAGGTGTGTAGAATTGCTGTTTGTTCATGATTATCCTCGCACCCTGATTCGATTTTTAGGCTCTAGACACTATTCACACTTCGTTCCCTCGGTCTATTGCTCCTTACCTACCGGAACTCGTGCCCGCCTCTCTCGTTCATCTCAACAATCTATACACAACATTTGACCGATATTATTTAGCTTCGACTGAGAGTGTGCCTTCCTCTTCTGAGGATGAGACCATCGAGCTCCCCCAACTCATCACTTCTATCATGGACTTCGTAAGCTCTGTTGTCCGTGCTGGTAGAGCCAAGGAATGGTTTGCTGGCGACAATGCTGTTTCTTTCATCTCCGCAATCTTCAGTTACATTCAAATGACTGACGATGACGTATGATTCCTCATAACTACTATCAGTAGGCTCCGTTCTAAGTTGTGTTTAGGAAGAAAACTGGGCGAACAATGCGAACGCTTTTGTCGCTCAAGAAGACGACGACTTGGCGCCTTATAGTGTCCGTGTTGCAGGTTTAGACTTACTCACAGTATGTCGTTTCTTTTGAGAAACCGCCGGATGACACAGCTTGTTACGTTAGTGCCTGCTTGACAGAACCCCTGCCCAGACGACAGCAACTTGCCACGATGTTATCCAGAAAGTTGTTCTTACCTCTGACCAGGCTCGCACCTCCGGGAGAAAGGATTGGTTTGTTCTTCACTGTATTTTGACTTACACTGCCAGAAAGACTCATGGAATCTAGGTGGAGGCCCCTAGAGGCTGCTTTGACTGCTGCTGGTTCACAAGCCGAGACCATTCAAGAATGCATTGATGATGAACAAGAATCTGGTCGAAATAGACCCATCGATATCGAATCGTTACTCACCAATGTGATCCCTACAATTCTTGGTCAATCTGGTGAGCTAATTGTTGCTAAATGGTTACAGAAAATTACTCACCACAAGTTTAGAATACCCTTTCCTGCAGGGAAGAGGATTTGTATTCGCAAGCCAGTACGCCAAATTGCTTCCGGTGCAACTTGCGGGCCAATATCTTGACGCCGCAATACATGTGATCGAGGCAAATGATGCCAGTATTCCTATCAAGGTGTCTGCTGTGAAAGCTGTTCAAAAGTATGCACATGTGCACCTTGCTCTGGAACGTATATGTTGACAGTCTCATTTCCTCAGTTTCTGTGTCGGCTCTGATGACAATGCCCTTTCGCCGTTCATTCCACGAATAGCCAAAGACCTCGGACCTTTTCTGGCAATCACCTCTGAGGACACATTATCACTCGTTCTGGAGACTCTATCCGTCGTGCTCGAGGTCGATAAAGGCAAATGGATGACACAAGAGCTGGCTAACTCGCTTGTGGTTGCAGTCATCGACGTCTGGACGAAAAACAACAAAGGTATGGTTCTACATTGAAAAACTTGATCTTAGTTTCATAATGTCCCTCTCTATGCAGATCCTATTTTCCTGTCCATTTTCCCAGACATCATAAACTCCCTTGCAGCGTCGGATGTTCCAGGCATTTACGCAACTGTGGTCAAACAGGCTTTACCGCTTCTGTGTAATTCGATTTCCGTGGCGACCGCCGACCAATCTTATGTCGCTGGTTCGGCTATTGAACTTGTCAGCAGCTTGGTCAAAGCTTCCACCAACGGCTTAGGTGAAGGTTTTTTCCCCCATTTGGCACCGAATCTCTTCAAATGTTTGAGTGATGTCGAGGATAGAGATGTGCTCCAGGTTTGTAGCTCGAACAATACACACTAGCCTTGCTTGCTGATCAACTGTGCAGAACGGTATCACTTGCTTAACTTTGATCGTCCGCAAGGACTGTGGTCAATTGTTAGCGTGGAGAGATGCATCGGGCCAGAGTGGACTTGAGCATGTTTTACGATTGGTTGCCAGGATCTTACAGGCTGAGGACGAGTCTGCGGGTTTGACAATTGGAGAGCTCATCATACACCTTCTCCGCCGGGCTGGCGAGTCGGTCCTTCCCGTCCTGCCGGAGCTTCTGCACGCTATGGTCACACGTATGTTGACTGCAAAGACTGCCACATTTGTGCAGGTAAGTACTACTCATCTTATGCTATTCATTGACCCTGCGTTGATACAATTAATGTCGTCCAGAGTCTTGTGGTACCTTTTGCATTCTTGATTAATAACCAACGTGATACAGTACTTGCATTGCTTGAAGAGATGATCATCCAAGGCCGTACTGGGCTTGATGTGCTCATTCAAACATGGTGTGAAAATGCAGAGACCTTTCAAGGGTTCTGGCCATCACGTAGTAGTACTATGGCATTGACGGCCCTCTTTGCATCCGAAAGGCCTAGCTTACAAGCTTTGATGGTCAAGGGGGATATCATTCTCAAGTCAGAAACCACAAATGGTGAGCGTCCGGGATACGTTTCTTTCCGTGCATTCTGTTATCTGAATCTTATCTCCTTCGTTTTTGTGCTAGTCATTATGACACGCTCACGAACTAGGACCAGTACGCACGGCTTAGTGCTATTTACTTTTGATTATCGACTGGACAGGATCTCACTAACTGCTGTTGCATTTTTCTCTCTTTTCGATAGCTCCGATTGAATTTACCTCTGTCTCATTCCCCGTCAAGGCCATCAAAATCCTACTGCATGAGGTCCAATCTGGGGGAGAGCCCGCTACGATGGGTAACACGCAAGACTTTGCCGACGATGTAGATTCTGATGATGGTGTAAGCAACCTCCTCATGCTTAAGCCAACAGTCAAATAATACATTATCACATAGGATGATAACTGGGCCGATGCCGGAGACGTCACAAAGGATAGCGAATTCGAGTTCCTGTCCGAACTCATTGGACCCAAGGGGATGGCTTTCGATAATGACGATATCCTAGATGATAGTGATGACGAAGACTTGAAAGGTGATCCCATCTCACAGATAGATATGCAGGTATGGATTAGCTTGAGTTTAAGATTCTTTTGTCTGTACTAACCACCGATCCAGGGGCATCTCGTATCTTTCCTTCGGGAATGCGCCGCTCGTAATACAAATCATTTCTCGAACGTAGTGGATCAGTTATCTGCCGAGGAAACATTAGTAGTGCGCCGGATCGTGGAACTTTCTTGAAAGTCCACTGTACATTATTTCCCTACAATGATTCAGATTATGCTTGAAAATACTACACATACTTTCAATCTTAGCCTGCAATTCAAGTACAAAATTCAATCTATGCTGGCAATAGCATGTTTGGTAGTGCAAAGTCCCGATAAATAGTGTACGATAGTAAGATGGTATCGCGGCGTCAAGCATCTAAGTCTAGAAACTTTCTTTGCCCATGTCCCATTCACGAACTGAGCCCCGTTTATTGTACTGAATGTTCATTGCGCTAACTCCGTCGCCAGCCCATCTGTCGCTCACACTACCGCCACTGGCAGTTCCTACTGCATTGGGATCTCCAAACATAGTTTTTCTGACTTCGTCCTTGCTCAGCCCCATCCGTTCTAATCTCTTCTTCTCAGCCTTGTCTTCCCTCCTTATACGTATCAAGTCAAGCATAGTATCCCATCCTTCAAACTCGGCAGAATCAATAAGGCCAGTTGCCGGAACTTTTGGCGCTGCTGACAGAGGGGCGACATCTAGCCGAGGGTCGTAACTCTCATCAAAGTACTTGTCCATTTTGGAAGGGAGAGCAGGACCTGGTTGTTCTGGTCCTGGAGTTGGAGAACGTGATATGGACATTTGCGAGGAGCGAGAGGAGCGAGAGGCTTTTCGACGCTTGGGTTTAGGATCGGGCGAACGTGAATGTCGACTGCGTGACTTCCTGTGAGACGACCCAGTTATAGCACTGTCCTCCTTCACCCGCTCTTCTTCGCGCGAGTGGGAGGTATCTTGTGCAGGATATTTCGACTGTAGTTTTGAACGTAACTCAGATTCACGATTAAGGGTGGAGCTACTAGAAGATGGGACTGGTGGTTCGGGAGAGTGGTATCGGCTGCTAGAAGAGTGTGCATAAGCACTGCCAAGATCAGATTGGACTGTAAGAGAACGACTCCGTCTCCTAGGTGAATCTTCTTCATCCGAAGATGAAAGTGCGTACCGCTTTTTTGGTTTGCTCTCATCCTTGGGGTCTTTTTTGTGCTTGCTCGGACGATGACGATAATCCTCTCTCTCAGACTCACGCGAGGACGATGGGCTGACAGAACGGGAGTCACGGCGATAACTTTCTTTTTCTTTGTTCCGTCTAGAAGAATGGGTCTCGCCACTGCTCTTGTGATGTGAATTGCGAGGTGACCGACTGCGACGTTTTTGTATTTTTGACGAGCTTGCACGATCGTCGCGTGAGCGTGATCGTCTGGAAGAACGTCGATGACTATGGCTCTCCTTGTTATTGTTTAGGGACCTGGAACTAGAACGATGGCTTGTTCTCCTGCGGCTTCTGTGGCGTTCCTCTTCATCTTCCTCGCCAGTCCATGTTTCCCAGTTCCGTCTCTTCCTCTTTCTATCCGAGGTAGTTCCATCCCATCTATCCCAGGCTTCAGAATCACCAGCCCTTCGACGACTTGCGCTGGAACCTGAACGTCTTAGCTTTTCGGCCCTTACCGCCTCTTCTGCCCGAGCACGCCGCTCTTTCATTTCCTGTTCCCTCCTTTCTCGCTTTATCTCTTCCGCGGAAAGAGCCTGAGCTCTAAGTATGGTCTTATTATGTTCGTCTGTACTTCGGATGACAGAAGACAGAAATCGTTTGTTGGCTTTGGGGGCATTGCTATCTGACCTGAATAATGCTGACGTTGAAGCTTGCCCAGAAAGTGATGGAAACGAAAGGACGTACAGCCCACTGGCGACATAGGCTCGAATGCCTTGCTGGCCATAACGCTCAGCTCTTTTCTTCGCGTCCCGAATCAATAGCTCCCGAACATGTTTGTCGAGTTCTTCATCAGTGACTGTTGGAGCAACAGAGGAGCCCATAGATGCTCGAACAAGATCCGAGACGACAGACGACAGGGAAGACATAGTTGACCAGGAATGACAGGAAAGCAACAGGATCGTTGGTGGGCGCTTAATACAGGGGCAGTGCAAATCTTTGGCCAATATTTGGCCGTGCTTCAGGCTGATGTTTGATCAACGCTGGTTTATTCATCCAGTCACAAAAATTACTGGATGTACATAGAGGATAGAAAGTCAAACAATCCATGGGAGATAGGTATGTCTCGGCAAGAGGTACTAGGATAAATAATGAGAAATGTATATGAATACTTAGGCAATAGTAATGCGATAGTTTAATCAAGATTTGTACAGGTTGAGATGAAACTAGAAAAGTCAGGGGATGGATGGGGGTCGATTATATGAAATGAGATGGAAAGGGCCAAAGTTCAAACAGTGATGATAAGTCCAATGTGTATGATACAACAGTGAGAAACGTGTCGATGTCATGATTGTAAAAGTCATCAACGACAGCCTCTCTGGAAGACGGGGCGATGTGGCGGGAATTATGATACAGTAGAAATTTTCTAGCGGCTAGGTCGCGGATGCATGACGGACATGACCAAATCGTTATAGGAAAAGAGCGTCTCCAAGAATCGTGCAATCCTCTACGGCATGTATTCGCCTCGCTGATTAGAGAGAAAAAGTCCAGATGTCAATACCAAAGCTTGGACGGCCATGAGGAATGGAAATTAACGTACAACGATGCCGCGGAAGACTCGAACGTCATCAGTGATTCTCAAACGAATTCCACGAAGAGCGCATGTCATCTTGAGAGAAGGTAGCTGTCTATGAACCTTACCTCCATTCCGGAGGTTGACAGTCACAACCTGGAGGAATTCACTTGTTTTCACCGCCTCTAAGACAGTCTGCATCGACGTCTCCTTGTTCAAACCAAACCCTATGTGCTCAACACGAGGCGAAAGTTTCTTCAACGCCACAGGAAAAGAGATCGCATCTTCCACAAAAATATTGCGCAGGCTCGTGCACTTGTCCAATACACGTGCTGTGGCACGAGAACAGGACGGCAGGGAAAGGGAGGTAAGCGTGTCATGATGTGAGTGGATGAGATGGTGAAGGACGGCTGTGGAAGGTTCCCGTTCGAATTCGAGAGCACGAAGGGTATCGCCGGAATTGTGTAAGAGCCAACGCAAGAAATCGACGGATGGCGAAGTTTGGAAGTTCATTCGGAGTTTCCCAAGAGCACAAGGAAAAGGTGCAGATATCGGAGAAGGAAGCTCGGGCGGAGTGCCACTGATGACGAGAGATTTCAACGAGGTCCATACACTGAGCAACTGCGTAATAGACTGGCGGTTCTCTGACCAATTGCTGAAACGAAGGGTAGTAATGCTTGGGCCGGTTCTGAGAAGAGCGATGGCATTCTCGTCAAATGAAGGTGCAGGTCGCCGCATACGCAAGGTATCGGGGGAACCCACGACGTCATCCCCAGGAGGTACACATCCGTACAAGCCGATACTCAACTCGTGCAGATGCTGGCAGCGGGTAACGGCCTCGGCAAAGTTTAGCTGGGAAAGATGACCAGGTTGATTAGGATCCAAAGATGCACGCATACTGTAGACAGCGTTCCCAAGTACGCGACCTCGCTCTGAGGACTTATCAGTCGCAAATGCGAATGAGCGATAGTGTGATTCGGAATCGAGAGAGATGTGACGAAAGAGTAGCATTTGAGCAGACAATGACCAATCTCTGCATACAAGCGCCAGCGACCTGAGCAAGCTTTTGTTTGATTCAATGTCTTCTTCGTTGTACGCGGCCTCCATGATCATCATGATGAGTTCAAGAGGAATTCGTGAGGGCTTGCATTGTTCAGTGATGGAAAGAGTAGGTTTTGATAGTGGCGTTTGTGGAATCGTTAAATCAAAGGAAATATCAAATTCGGAGTTGAGCTGAGGCTTCAATGCTAACGTTAAGCGAGAGGGCAAAGCGATAACTACGAGGAGGCGTACCTCGGACAAATCAAAGAAACGAAAGAAACCCATGGTGGTAGTAGATGAAGAAGCTGAAGGCTCAACCGCTGGGCTTCACCGGGACAAGGCGGGGTCATGTTCATAAACTGTGAGCCGTATTTATAGGGTATGCGTATTGCGTTGACAAGACTCATTTTGTATATGCGCACCCGATTTGAGATTTACTCTCAAAACAAAGAAAAGTCGCCGCCTTTTAGCAGTGATCGTGGGAAACCCATTATCTCGGGTCCTTCCTTCCCGTTCTCTTCCTTGGAATTCCTCGGCGTGACAAGTTGACTCTTTTCTCTTAATTTCCAGCAGTTTCAAAGAAACACAAACAGCTTTCGACATATACAGCAAGTCATTCTCTGTGTCAGTATAATTTTACGGCTATACAGGATCTGTACCGGAAGATAGGTTTCGGTAGATTATCTGCTGAAACCGGAGCTAATACTATAGGTATCGCCTCGACGTGTAAGTTTACGAGAAATAAACGAAGGTAAGAAAGGTGCGACAACATGGGCGTACAGAACGGACTCCATTGTACGTGGCCGTTGTACAGATATGTACAGCACAGCAGGCCACGGAATGCTCCGTTTCCGCCGCAAATCTCTTGCTATAGCCAGCTCAAACACCCTTGTCTCCGTTCACCCAGCCTCAATCCGTTCTTCTATCTTTATTTGGCTCTCAGAAGAATTGGGTATCCATACAAATCGAAAGAAACCTTCTTTCAGTCCGGTTAATTACAGCTAATTACACAACATCTTTTCCTGCAACACCTTCCCTGGCCTTTTCCTTGCTTTTTAATTTCCTGGTACATTTACCTTGAGGATTTCACGTAAATCACGACTTGAATAGGGGATCATGATTGTGATCACCATGCCAAAGTGCGATCATGGCTGGGTGGTTGAGTACTGTTTTCCCTTGCTATCATCCTATGCTTTGAGAACTGACAGCTGTACGCTTTCGCGAAGAGAAATCAAATTTCGGATGGCCTAAAGTCGAATGGACACTACTTCTTTTGGTGTCTACTGAACGCACACTTGTCGGTGAACTATACAAGGCGGATGCCGGAATACATCTGATTAACTGCTTTATCTCACAATCTTCGCTCTGGCTATCGATTAAAAGGACGATTGTGTCGGATTCAGGTCGTTTTCCTTGGATGCACTGCGCCGTCAGTACCCGGAGCCCCTGGTGGTCTTTTTGTCATTACAATGCTCCAACGCCTCAAGGCACCCAAGGTTCACTTCCACCTCACAATCATCTGTCATCAATACATTTATATTCCAAGTCGCAGGTCGCCTGGCAATGCCCATCCCGTATCCTTGCAACATGTTTGATTTATTTGCTTTCCTAACGTCGCCCATACCATACGGCCACGAACCCATGATTGGCTCGAGTCGATAACAGGCAACTACAAAGCAGAGTCCACCAATTGGAATGGGTTCATGTCACGACGCCCCCGAATGCGTCACCTTAATCGTACGTTGGCCAGTTTTCCAAGAGAATAGTCCATCTTCTTCTACAGTGCTTAGCATTTATCGATCCCGAAGCCGTGTATACCTTCAATCGTCTTAGAAAAGGGGGTTAATCCGCCTTATCTCAATCGAGCATTGAAGCTCATTGAAGTCACTCAAAAAAATCGACACCCATCTATAGTATATTCTTGCACTTTCCGAACTCTTGCTAAGATGATCTTACGACACACTTCCATTGCTTTCATTGGATAGTCGGTCCCCGACATCATCGTCGTAGGTGAGTACCAGTCTAGATGGCCGTCAACACTGCGGAACTATGAATATGTCGTGAGAGTGGTATATATGATAGTCTCAGATTTAGGACTTACCTAACTTCCGGCGACGCAAATCTCTTCTAACGCTTTTGAGGAGAGGCATGCACGACCTGAGCTTAGAACGCTATTCCACGGCGCGGGCCATATAGGCTATATCTTATTCAAACTTCTCGTATAAATCGAGATGGATGAATAGCTTCAACCCTTTTTATTATGCTCAACAATACCCGTCCATACGTGGCGCTTTTTCTATTTCGGTCTGTACTTACCAGGAAGCGCTCATACCTGATTCCTGAGGACCTATGTCAAAAAAAATTTCCGTCCGGAAAGGGCTACAAAATTTTCAGTGTTTGTATGTTGCTGGTACGTTACCTCGTTACTGGCTTTCCCGTCCCATGCAACTGAGAACCGGCACACTGATTGAAGCTTGTAGTATCGTCCTATTGCCTCAGCGACTGAACCTCTCGGTGATTCAATCTATCTTTAACAATAACCTCACGAGTAAGTTTGCTCTTATAAACATGTCATCCATGGGCTTATTCGCAAGTCATAACCTACTTCTACCCCGCATTGAACTCACACTAGCTCGGTGTCTGTAATGGACTACTTCAATACATGTTGAACAAGGTGGCAGGACCCAGAATTTTCTGATCACATCGGTGGCAACATATATAGTTCACCGTGGACTAATTCCACAACTCGTTTCGAGGTTTTCCGAATTAGTCCCTTCAATGGATGTCGATTTTCCCTTTTTTTGTTCTTCTGATCGTTGTGTATGTGTTTTTTTTAGAATGTGAGACGGCGATGTCTGATTTCATGGGAATCACAAGGAGATACCTCACCTAAACATGATGGTCCAGGTCTCGAAGTATCCAACGCTGCATGGACAACCGTTTCGCAGCACTCCAAGTTTCACGCATTTTAATATTTCGCCTTGTTGGACACGTGTGGTATAACCTTCGACTGAACGCTGCAGCAGGTCTAGTGGGAGTGTTGAACGTCCGAGTCAGTTTAAGCAAATGGAGTACGAATTCATGAATTTGGTCGCGACATTTAACTTCAGACAAAGTATGGGTAAACTGTATTGTATTACGGGTGGTGGTAGGTGAATTTTGCTTTCGATGACCCGTTACCGCGTGAATGAAGGGCTCCGGCGCTGAGACTGTATCTGTACTTGACTGAACCGTGATACTTCTTCTACATGTCCCACTCTGACTCGAAATCTCATGACCGTCATATTTTACGTAGCCAAGGCAGTCCACCCAAAATTAGCCCAAGCGGCCCAGCAGTATCTTTGATGAGATTTTCCCTTCAATGCATCTTGGCGGCAGGGCATTTGAACTTTGATTCTTTCTCTTCTCCGTGTCAAATCAATTATTATTTCCATTGTGATTAATTGGGGATGGATTCGGGATCATGAACATAAATCACAGTTGGCACTTTTCAATGCGATCCAAGTAGTACAAATTAGGATGTATCTTGGGACCGATGTCCTTGAAATATTTTGAACTGAAATACACGGTACAGTACGGTCTCAAACGATTATATCACTGTCGTGATTGAGTTTTACTGTATTCCAGACCTAGTTCATAGCTTGGCAGGTCCTTGCATATAAACAGCCAAAGGGGGGGCGACGATGTGATGGAACTAACCGCTTCATAAAAAAGAACATAAGGAGTAGCCAGGTATAGCCGAAATACATATTTTTTTCAGAGTACATGGTATAATCTACGATGAAGCACTAGCTAGCCGCTTCGTCTTCTCGTATATCCATTTATACATAGGTCCCAAATATCGAACACATCAACACTCTGGAGCTATCGCATTGTTTGCGCATGAACCTCAAACTCCGATTCCAAGATGACCGCAGGTGGTAGGATCTGTCCCACATTCATCCGATAGACAGATATGTATGCGGCCCATTCATTTCTTGCAATATGACTTGCATTCTGAACCAGGCATAACCCCATTCAAAGCTATCTCGTGTGAAATGGGCAGAACGAACAAATGGATATAATCAATTCCCAAAATACTAAGTGACAAGAAATGTATGATGAAGAGCCTGGGGTTGGAGGTATATATTAGCTTGATGGGAATGAGGTAGAGATATATGAAGGATCATATTATTCAACCCTCCGAGTCATTGCTCAAATCTTCAACTCATATCCTGACTCATTCTCATTGACGCCTTACCTACAGTATGACTCTTATCCCTTATTACATAGATCTCCGACATTTTGAGAAAAGTCCTGGAAAATGCTGGGAAAATCTGCGATGAGCTAGATATAGTGACTCGAATCCACATACAAGATCAAATTGAGGCTGAGATGACTTGGTAAATCAGACATACATGATCAATACTCTGCATATGGGTAATGACATGTTTAAGTTGTTCGGTGCTAGCTAGCACTAATGACGGACATGAATGCACGAACTGAACATACTAAAGCCCTGCCAATGTCTTCTGAACCGCTTCGGAGGCGCATTACTAGCATTGACAGCACACTAAAGATGAATTCGTCTTGAATGAGTTGGCTGGAATGTTCGAACTTTGTCCAGAACAAATGAGAAATGATAACAGACTGATAGCGATTATACATTTTGGGCAATATTATGGTTAGGGTTAGGACTGCCGAGCGGCCAAAAAAAAAAAAAGAGCCTGCCCAGCCAGAGTGGCCGATGCAGGACAGGAAAATATTGAGACGGTGCATAAGCCTGAGCCTATACAAGCCGCAGAGACCCTCTGTATGGACAAGGTCGCCGTGCTATGAAGTGTCTCCACGGCCCACAAACCCGGGTACATGAAGGGGCTTGTGCCATCAAGGTAAGTATGAGTTGCTTAGAAGATTTGACCTCGTTTATATAGTTTCTCAACTGCGCACGGACCATGTTGATCACGTTCTTTGAGTAAAGATGATTTCGCGTCATTCTCGCGTCTGTTACTTGGTTTCTGATGGCTCTGTTCACGTCGTTTCTTTTCCCTTACATCCAGGATGGCCACGAAATCGAGCTGGCAGGCGACATTGAATGAGTTGATTGCTGGTAGCGTCGGAGGTGCAGCTCAGGTTCTCGTGGGGCATCCTTTGGATACAGTCAAGACTCGTGCGCAGATCGCTCCTAGTAAGTGGTTTCCTCAAATTTCATGACATTTGGCTCTGACCCTCAATCTAGAAGGCATGTTTGTGAGCAATATCGACATCAGGTATCTCTAAGATATCCTGCTTACTTGCTTCAGAAAGGACCAGTGGATATAATAGCTCAAACCGTTAGAAAGGAAGGATTCTTCGCGTTATATAAAGGTTAATCCACGTACTCAAACTACGCTGGAGTCCCGTAACACGTCATAATATCGTAGGAATGGCCAGTCCCCTCCTCGGTATAGCAGGCGTCAACTCGTTACTCTTCGCGGCTTACGGCGTTTCAAAAAGGATCGTATCACCCTATCCACAGCTCTCTCTACCGGAAACTTCTCTAGCTGGCGCCATGGCCGGAGCAGCAAATACTATTCTTGCTAGTCCAGGTACGCATACACACTCCCGAATGCTATCGTTTCTCTCATATCCACCTGCTGTTTCAGTGGAAATGTTCAAGGTCCGTATGCAAGGACAGTACGGTGGTGCGCAAGATAAACGGTTGAGTGCAGTAGCTAGGGAAATGTGGAGTCAGTGGGGATTTAGGAAAGGAGTCATGCGTGGTTATTGGGCGAGTTATCACTCTATAAACGCGGTTCTCGAAAAGCTCACTCGGCTCCTTAGGTGACTATGGCTCGAGAAATACCAGCTTATGCAGGGTATGGTTCTTTCCTCCTTTACTTTGCGCCGCTTGACTATCCAACAGATTCTACACCGGTACGTAGCACACTCGAATTCGGATATGGATGGAGTGTGACTCAGAGCCTGTCTCTTTTCCTTGCGCCTTGCAGCGTACGAGTTCTCTAAGCGCAAATTCGCATCAATATATGGCTCCGAACTACCTGTCTGGGCCTTGTTGGCTAGCGGGTCTACTGGCGGGGTGAGCTGCATTGGGTGATTTTGAGAGCGACACGATGGTTGAACTCGAAGTAGATCGCGTATTGGTTATCTTGCTATCCATTAGGTGCGCATAGCTTGACGGTCTGCTGTCCCGGAATTACCCTTTATTGATTCCTGCTCCCTCCCTCATCAGATGTCATAAAATCCCGCGTCCAGCTTCGACAAACGCCGCCCATAGGTACTCCGGTGCAGTATATCGCTCATGAAGCCAAGACTATCTTAGCTGAATCCGGATTGTAAGTATACCCATTTTGATGTGTTACTGGCAATCTGATACAACTGTTCGTCTGATATTTAGAAAAGGGCTTTTCAGTGGATTGACGCCTTCTTGTAAGTCACCGAGTTGAAACTTTGTACACTCTAGTTGGAATTGATCATGTCCACGTCATTTTCCAGTAATACGAAGGTAAGCTCTCTTTCATTTTCGTATCTTCTAATAATCTCCGATCTGAACATTACCGCAGTATACCTGCTGCTGCGAGTACATTTGCTGCTTTTGAAATTACACGAGGTGGGTTTTTTTCTGGTACCGTTCTCCTGACCATGCTAACTCTTTTCGTCAACTAGAATATCTCGCAGAGTTTACTGGCGTCTGAAGAGCAACACTCGCTTTTTACAAACAGTAATATTTGTTGTATGTACCGACAGCTTCTCGTTGGGTCTCAATCCGAAATGAGATATGCAGATGTGTATAGTACAGTGTATGTGTGACGAAATACAGGATCTCTCTGAACTGAGAGCCACGCAGAATACCATGTGAATCAATACTATCTACAATTTACTTCTCTTCTCTTTCGGTTTCGTCTCAAGGTGTTTGACCCAAGGCAGTTTGTTGGACAAGAACGACTCTTTACGTGGAGCTGAGAAATGAGAAATAAGGAAAAAATCACTTTGTTGTTAGCGTTTGCGTCATCGCTCACCCCAAATTTCACTTCCTTCAATTGTCGGACCTTGCACGATGTAAATATCACTCCTCGGAAGGTCCGGAGACATGCGGAAAAACACATTCGAGCCGCAATTAGAGCAAAAATATCTGCTTAGAGGCTTGCCAGTATCGGTATCAGTGTCTTGGAAGAACTTGAGCGCGTCCTGGCCCGCATTCAGCGTGAAGGCCTAACGAGACGAATTAAAAAACAACATTATGTTATAGAGGAAGAACATACACACCTCATTCTTGAACCAGACATTCGTCATAAATGCAGACCCGCTCGCTTTTTGACAGTTTTTACAATGGCAGACGAGGTAGTGGAATGGGTCTCCTCTGATTGTAAAACGTACTGCGCCACATAGGCAAGACCCGTTTCGCGCTGTTTCGTTACGGGTGGTTGTAGAGGTAGAAGCCGCAGTAGCTGCAGTCATGATAGATGGGAGATGGTGCAATTAGAGCTGTTGATTGAGTACGCTACTTCGGAGGACTCGGATCCGGCCGGGTAGGATCATAACCGAGCTGAGCTCGAGGAGGAATGAGATAATCAGCTTTGACTCGGACCGATTTAGTGTTCCTTGTTTGAACCTGTTTGAACCATCCATTGCTCGATGACTTAATGCAATCTTCGCTTCGAACTTTTTCTTTATGCCATGGGCGTTGGGCAAGTCGTCGAATCTAGTTCAGCGCCCTGAAATAGCTTTGGGTCATCTCAAGGGTATTCTCGATTATTTGGTTCATCCGTCTGTCGCCGCAACATTCTTATTCAATCATTTTCGCCACTGTGAGTGCTATTGCGTATTCAAGGCTAATGATATTGATTTCACAGTAGTCACCAGATAAATATCCATGTATTCCGAATTTATTACAGTATATTTGTTAAATTTGAAGGTTCAAAACCTATCTCTACTGTACATTCAACTTCCGATATTGTCTGCGTGCTCATAACGGGATGCCTCATCAGCCGAATACCTCTTTGCAATTGGGACTTCTCAAAGAACCGGAATGTACACTACGACTCTACTAGCTTTACAAATATGTCCATCCTCCGTTTCTAGTACATCATTCATATGATTGACAAGTCCATGGCTTAGCGTTTCTCCCAAGTTCAATATCAGGACTGATTCCTTGATTATATTCGGAAAAATCACACCAATTATTCATGTGCAGTCTGTCATAGAAGTATAATTAGGACCGCGCTGGCAAGGTACGAAGCCATGCTTGTCATTGCTTGTTCCTCGCCTCAGCACTACTTGCTGTATTCACGGAAGTGCCGAAATGCCCTTGCATCCCCCTGCTATCAGTCACATTGACTGCCAAGAGTCTATTCGAGACGGTCTTACTATCGATTTGCTCATTTAAAGAGCTGAAAGGAGTTGTCTTCCTGCAGGAAGCGGTCCATAATCGGCCAAGCCTTCGAGATTCCCCATTATTCTACCATACTTAGCTTCTAAATGTGTGCAGCTCTACACGGTACGGTTATAAATGCCCTGAATGCTTTGCATCCCCCCTTCATCCGAATATCGATCAAAGTGAGCCTTGAACGTTTCTGACTATACTGATTATCTTATTTTCATCCTTGTAGGCGACAATCTCAGGAGATGCAGCTTTCGGGTGTTCTTGCTCTGTTGTCTTCGTTCGTTCTTCTGTGTACCGCAGATCTACTTATACCCAATCCTGCCGATTATGTGTTGCCTTTCATTGGCACAACAAATGGAGGACATGTCTTCCCTGGTATGAACTTGACCGTAATTATATCTCTAAATGCTGTACTGACGTGCTGCATCATGTATAGGTGCGACTCTTCCTCACGGAATGGTCAAGGCAGGATTAGATACCAACTCTCCTGGAAACGTATGTTACTTATCAAAGCTCAATTGCCGACAAATAAACTCATCCCCAACCTTAGCAAGCGGGATATGACGCAGATCCCCAGTACGACGCCATTGGCTTCTCGCAGTTGCATGACTCTGGAACAGGTGGTGTACGTTCTGACTTTCGTTTTTTTCTTAAGTGAAATCATAACCTTGGAGATAGTCAGCGTCTCTTTCAAATTTCAAGATCTGGCCATTTGCATCCTGTCCTTCCTTCACTGAATGTCCCACTTCTCCTACTAGCAGAGCCGTACCGAGGAAACTATTGTCAGATGGTAAGTGGGGTCACGCAAACATCGCCATTCGCGGAGCACTCATATCTTCTGGAGGTTCCCCCGATGATGCCGCTTCTCCTGGATACTTTGCTTCCAATCTGTCTACTGGCATCCGTGCAGAGCTAACAACTACACGACGCACAGCTCTGCATCGGTACACATTCCCGTCCAGCTCCGCAGAGCCGCGGTTAGTCGTGGATCTGACAGACGATGGTCTGCAAAGCGGTTATGATGTCACATTGCTCATCGATCCTACCACCGCTCGTGTAACAGGCGACGCTTGGTTCGAGGGCAGCTTTGGACCTGGAGCTTATCACCTGTTCACCTGTGTAGATTTCAAGGGAGAAAACTACGAAATCGGCAGCCCGTCCGAATACGGTTCATGGTCATTCAATACAGTGACACAGAACAAAACTAATTTGAGTGGTATTTACAGTGGCTCTTCTGGAGCCTTACTGACATTCCAGCCTGCAACGAATGGAGCAACCTCGATTCTGGTCCGTGTTGGTGTTTCCTTTATATCCAGTGCACAGGCATGCTCGAACGCGGAGGAAGAAATTTCGGACTGGGACTTTGAGCGTGTCCACTCTGATGCATTGGCACAATGGAATGAACTTCTGGGCAGAGTTCAGGTAGATCCCACTGGTGTTGAAGAAGAGAAAATTCAACTATTCTATTCATCAGTACGTAATTCACAATCTGTTCTTACTCTTGTACTCAAGAGATTTCTGTAGCTTTACAGGACGCATATCGTACCAGCTGATTGTACGCAAACGCAATATTTGATAGATCCTGTTCTCACTCACTATTTTGCCCGTAGATTCAGGAGAGAATCCAAGATGGCAATCATCAGAGCCTTACTACGATTCATACTACTGTAATTGGGACACTTTCCGCACCTTGTATCCTTTGTTCTCCCTCCATGATCCGGAAAGGTTTGCTCTTATTACCAGAGCAATGATAGATATTTGGAGGTTTGAAGGTCGGCATTTCGAGTTACTAGTAGTTAATCTTTCGAGCTAAAGCGTCATAGGTTGGCTTCCGGAATGCCGTGGTGCCACGATTCAGCAGTGGGTGCAGGGAGGAAGTAGTAAGCGGCGTCCACTAGAACAATCATTATTTACCCAACGCTTGATCATGTCTTGTAGACGCGGATCCCATTCTTGGAGAATTTTTCGTTAAGTATGTCTCCCGCTTTCTTGACCTGTCCGAGCTTCCACTCATCTGGTCTTGCAGATATAATGACCTTGCCGCCGCTCTGAATGTTTCCATTCCGGACTTGTATGCTTCTCTTCTTACGGATTCCCAAAACGAGCCTGGAGATTGGGATCTACAAGGTCGTCAGGCTGTTGCTTGGGATAATCTCAGTGAGTTCATTCCGATCTCTCCTTCGCTTGGACGACGGGCGATTCCACTCCAGATTATGTTCCGGACGAGTTTGATTCAGATTTCGGGGGTACCAATACCAGACAGGTTTCAAGGACACTGGAGGTAAATTACATCGAAGCAACCCACACTGGCTTGTTTCCATCTTATTGGCCTTTGACAGTACGCGTTCGGAGATTTCGCAATATTGCAGGTAGCAAAGTTGATTGGCAATGATACCGACGCTGCAAAGGTTTGCCAGCTTTGTCGAGACGACATCGTTACCGACTATCACACACATAGTTTGCGAAAAGATCGAATGGTGCATTCAATATGTGGAATCCAAATGTCACTCTTCCGGGCTTCCCTAGCGTAATCGGTATGATGCAGGTTTGTCGGTGGTCGTTTCGAATGGCTGCTAAATTGAACGAACCATCCATAGCAAAAATCCAGCACCGGAGATTTCGATATGTATACTGATCCTCGACATTGTAGTGTGAACGACCCCACACATTCAACCTGCTATTTAGACAGCAACAACCACGATGGTTTTTATGAATCCTCTCCGATGGTGGTAAGTGTGATTTTTTTCAGTACTTCTTGTGCCTCACTGATCTTCGCATGGTTTTAGTACTCCCAAGTTTGTCCTTATCGTTGCAAACTTCTTTTTCCCGAGGTTGAAATTTCGCATCCTAGTTTGTTCCACATGACACTGCTCAGCTCATAACACTGCAAGGAGGGAATGAGAGTTTTGTTGAAAGGCTCAACATCATCTTCAACCAAAGCTACTTCGACCCCACTGACGAGCCATCCCAGCAAATTCCATTCATGTACCACTATGCTAATCGTCCAGGCTTGACTACGAAACAAACTAGACAAGTCATATCCGAATCATACAACACTAGTGTTTCTGGGCTGCCAGGGAACGATGATTCAGGTTAATTTCTATCTCTTTCATCATTCATAGTATGCCATGTTTAAACAGGTGCAATGGGAAGCTACGCGGTGTTCCTTTTAGCAGGCTTGTATCCCGTTCCGGCAACAACCCAGTATCTACTTTCTTCCCCGTTCTTCCCCTCGATATCGTTTTCGAACCCTCTTTTCAACACTACCACAACCATCAAAGCTAATAATTGGGCCGGTAATCCCGCGGATGGCGTTGGCACGGTCTATATCTCGGTGAGCCAATTTTTATTTCCTGTTTTTTTGCGTAGGGTTTGCATTTGAGCAAAGCTTTCCATCAGAATGTCGCGATCAACGGAGAGCAATACAAATCGAACTGTTATCTTGAGTGGGACTTGTTCAAAACAGACGTGGTGATAGAACTCACTCTGTCGGACGATGTCAGCCTAGGATGTGGAAACGGAGCTGATGCTTTACCTCCATCACTTTCGACAGGTGGTTTTAATTGAGTAGCAGTTTTGGGCATTTGCTAGTCGAAGTTCGGAGGATATTTCTCAAAGAATTTGAATGAATCAGTGACTAGCGACTATACAAACAAGGTTCATGTTATCATGCTATCGTACAATTGCAAAAAAAATTACGAATAACCTTCTTTGGTCTCATTTCCGTCGTGTCGTTTGAGTTGTCTGCTGCAGGAGTCTGACCAGTGGAGATGGTCGTCTCTGCAGATAATCATTTGGCTATGAAACATTTAAATGTAACTGCTACTATAGAAGATAGTACTCACAAAGCTCCGGAGTATCGGCATACGCGAGGTGCATACCCCATTCTGGGTATCTAGCTCCCTTGGTAGCGTCCGACTTCTCGATGTACTCGCGTACAAGTTTGAGATCTTCGTCCGAAAGCTTGACGTTTATAACCCCGAGATTTTCCTCGAGATATTTGACCTAAACGAAAACATCTCTTCCATTTGAGCTGGCGAAGACCAACGGTGTTTCTCGAACCTTCTTTGTGCCCGGATTCGGGATGATATCGTCACCCTGTGCCAAAAGCCAAGCCAACGCAACCTGACCCCCAGTAGCACCACGCTTCTTTCCGATCTACTTCAGTCCATCAGCAAGTTTTAAGATGTTTGGGAAAATTTCCTGGCTATATTTGGGGAAGATTTTGCGGAAGTCTCCTTCTGGAAAGTCGGCAGCGGATTTCTGAAAGGGAATGAGAAAGGTATCAGTTGCGAGGAGCGCGGAAAAATATGTGGTACCTACCACCTGGCCGGTCAGAATGCCACGTCCTAGAGGGGAGTATGCGACGATAGTGATACCGAGTTCCCTGCAAACTTTGAGAACACCAATCTTCTCATCTTCGATTTCTAAGTTGAATGGAGAATATTCGACTTCGACGGCAGAAATGGGATGCACCGCATGTGCTCTTCGGATTGTGGCGGCTGAAACTTCTGAGAGCCCAATGTACTTGACTTTGCCTTCCCTGAAAGCCCACTGGAAATTAGAGCCTGAGTCAGGGTAGGCAAATTACTAAAAACACGCACTCGACGAGTTGTGCCATCGCACCTACTGTAACCTACAAGACTGTCAGTTTCGGGGCTATGTATAGTCAAAGATGGTCATACTTCGATGGGTACAGTCACATCTGCACGCTATTCGAGTAGAACGGTCAGTCACAAAAAAATGAATAGTTTCTTCCTAGTAAGAAACAAACGTACGTGAAGGTATAACAAGTCTATAGTGGATATATCAAGTGCTTTCCAAGACTTTTTTGCAGCCTCAACAATGTAATCAGCGTCCCCGTTGACGAGACGCACTTCGGGCTTGTGGTAGTAGCCGACTTTAGTCGCCTTATCGCGATTACCGGAACGTTTCAACCACTTGCCAATAAGCGCTTCGTTATCCAGTAGCGCGTGAATGTCAGACATCTGGTCAAACGATGGGACCGATTTTAAATCACAAACATTATAGATGTCCGCTGTGTCCCAGAGCGTGCATCCTTTTTCAAAAGCTGCATCTAGAACCTTGCATAAAGGCCAGATTTAGAACCTCTAACATATTAGGATAGTTGAGACCTTGAATCTTTCCTCGTCAGAGGTTACCGCTTCACCGTAGAATCCAGAAAGACCATGGCCCCAAAGCCAATGGCAGAAACCTTTGTTTCACCGATTTTGCGAAGAGGACAAGACATTGGTATGGGGTATGGGAGAACGCGAAAGAAGATGCTCTTGACCTCCCGATACATGAGGCTCGCTTCAAGGACTTCCTCATTGCGATTGATTAGAAACGAAGTTACGTTTGGACAACAAAGATGTCAATGCCGAATGGAGAAGGGATTATATGACTGTCATTCACAAAGTATTGGCTACGGCTGTTACGGCTGCAAAAGTCAATGTGAGGGCATGGGCACGAGATTTCAGTGAGCGTCAACAATTCAAAACATTTTGCATCCAGTCACACTGGGTGTGGCCGGACCTATTGTCGCAATGGACAGTACCGGATGGGCGGCCGTAACAACATTACTGCAGTCTTAAACCGAATGATGGCGGTGTGACATCCGTTGGAATTGTTCAACAAGCACAGTACTTATACTTTGTATGCTTTGGATTGCCTTCGTTGCTTCAGCTTTCATATCGCCAGTATTTGTGCTACTAGGCCTTTTGACCGCGTCGGCCTCATTATGCAATGGGCGGATCTATGAGGATCCAAGTATCATTCCTTCTCTGAATAACTATGACTATGTGATAGTTGGAGGTCAGGCTAACATTTGATGCCTTCCAATTAAGTTTTTATAATGACCAACTTTAGGAGGACTCACAGGGGTGTAGTAGCAAGTCGTCTGACAGAAAACAGTAATACGTCAGTTCTGCTGCTCAGCAGGTGGATTGTATATGCTCTCATCCCTTCAATGATTCGTCCATCTCTCATTCACTTTCACCAGCCATCAAGGGGCATTTTACCTCGAGGTGCCTGGCCTACAAAGCTTCACAGGACCCGGGACAGTTTATAACTGGAATTATACGTCGGTACCGTATGTTTGACAAAAAAAATAATGCAATCCTTCTCTCATGTGTACCTTGTCTGGTGCTTTCTAGTCAAATTAATTTACTGAATAACACGGTTCCTGTACCTCGAGGACATGTCCTTGGAGGATTGAGCTCAATAAGTCCAACTCTGTGTTTCTTTCAAAAGCCTTGTTCTTGATCAAACTCGCAGATGGAATGTGGTACACTTGTGGTCATCAGCAGATTATGACCATTGGGCCAATATCACCGGTGATCAAGGGTAGATGTGAGGTGAGTTAAAAATTTATTTTGAGAAAGTCAGTGCTTTTCTGATCATTCAATGTTTGATACCTGATCCTTACCTTCTCACCAGAGTAGAAGCTTTGTTTCTCCAGCAGACAATCATAACACTTCTGGCCAGTATGATTCAGGTTTACATGGAACAGTGACTCAATGCATTCAGTGACAAAATTTAACACCAATATCATGACTTAGGGTGGACACAGACAACAATAGGCAATGGAACATGGAGTAGTGCTGCAACAGCTTACCTTGATAGATATCTCAATAGACCAAATCTTGACATTGCATTAAACAGTCTGGTGGCAGGGGTACTGCATCAGATGGGAGTTGTATTGACACTGTCACCTTCACCAACAATGGAACATTATCTAGCTCATGCATATTGGTAGGCCTCTTGATGAATTCCACAGCACAGATTGAGGTTTTGCTTGCCACCAGTGTTTTTAATAATCCTCACATCCTTATTCTGAAATTGAGAAGGCTACAGAGCTTTTTGCTATGAACATCCCTGTTGTCAACAACTTACCTAGCATTGGGAAAAACTTGACTGAACAACCCACAATTTTGAATTTATGGAACACTACCAACCCTGTTACCGCAGTAGAGGCCGACACAGCTTACAAACAAGCCCTCACTCAATAGAATAACACATGAACTGAATGTATGGTTTTAGCCATTAGCAATACTGTGGAATTTACTCGAATGAACATGTCAGATCCCGATGTAGAGGCTCTAGTTAAACAATATGGCAAACTAGCACCTGGGCCCGCTTCTCCTCATATTGAACTATTACCCACTGTAGTAAGCTTGTCTATGCTGGTTCTTTGACAAACTTCTCGATGATTTTTCAAAGAATGCCTTTGATGCTGAAGCTAATTTTGCAAATGCACAGCTCATATTGGATTCTGTCAACCTTGTTCCCTACTCCCATAAGTCCTGCACATCCTTGCTTTCCAGCACAACATCTGAATACCTAGTATTTTTAGGCAGCTCTATTACCCTCAACCCCATCAATCCATTGGGTCCTCCTTTGATTGATTACAACTTCTACAGTGCACCACCGGATATTCAAGTTATGCGGCAAGCTGTTCTTAGTGCACTAGTATTTGTATCTACCCCTGCTTGGCAAGAGTTCCTTGCCAAGCTAGTATCTCCTCTTCTCGCCGCTGTCATCAATGAATATCCTAATGTTAGCACAACAACAATGTATACTTATATTCAAGCATCCACCAGCATAAGTTTCCATGCTACCAGTAGCTGCTCTATGTCTCCTGCAGGAGCAGAATGGGGTGTTGTTGACCCCAATTTCCATGTAAAGGGGGTCATAGGACTGAGGATTATTGATGCATCAATCATGGTAAGTGTACCTCCAGGGTAGTTTTATGAGATATATTTAATCTGACTGTAGATGAATCAGCCCTTTGCACCTGCAGGTCATCCTCAAGCTGCTGCATATATGATTGCCAAGCATGTGGCCAATATCATCAAAGCAGATAACTCCTAGTAAGTAAGTTATCGCATCATGTATGTATGTGATGTCTAGCATTTCAACGAAATAAACTGTGAATATTATTTTTGTACCAGAATCAAACTGAAGCAATTGATTCAAAATTCAAATTGTAATCCGAGTATAAAGTTGATTTTAAAACCATGATCCATAACCCATGTTCCTGATTATTGATGTTGACGACCACACCAACATTGATTCATAGATTGGTTGAGGATTGAGGATCAATGTCAAGTGCATACTATGTACATAGGTGACTTCCTATAAATTTGTTGGAAGGCACGAAGTAAACACATACACAACCAACTGCAGCTGTGATGATTGTGCATTTGGGACAGCAATTGTTTCTACATTGGTTAATTTCGGGTCAATTGTTTGGTAGATCACATTCCTACATGGTCGGACTCAATAAACCATAAGGAAGCTGCTTGAGAAACAGGCATATTGAGTACTAGACCACATGGGAAGATAGTTGATAAATAAAACACTGGGCAGAATGCTGAAAATCTAAGATTTAAACAAGTTCCAGAATAATTGAAAAGTTTCTGTAACAGTACTACAGTACTACATTCTCACAGATAAGCCCTCCATCTGTTTCAACCTTTTAGGCAAACACAGACCATATAAATATGTCATCATATCTACTTGTAAATTTTGCTAGCCATGGCAAATTAGGTTGCTGTCATAAAGTATATAGCCCCTATCATTTTCCTTTTCTCACTGTCTCTACACCCTTATTTATACGATACATCACTCCATCACTTTCACGTCCCACCATTGTCAAACCCCCATCAATTACCGATCCACCTAACCCCCTTCATCAATTACTGATCCATCTGTTATCCTTCTCCTTCTACTGGCTTCCACCACCTTCTTTATTCTCGAACTGTACAGTATCACATCATTATTTCTTGCAGATTGGATTGTATATATAAAGCCAGCTCCCCACTACCTGGTCCCTTATCTTGACCTCTCTGTCACTATCTTGGGACCAGATATGTGCTTACTTACTAGTACTTATGACTACAATACTAATATAACTCTGTCATTATCTTGGGACCAGTCTGTCCATGCCCCACTTAGCTGCTCTGCTTCGACTGCTTGCTTAGTCACTCTGCCACACTATTTGCCCCATTGCTGCCCCACTTAGTCACTCTGTTGCTGACGCTTTGTGACAGTCGCAGAAAATTACAAACAGTATTTTTATGCTTTTAAGAGCCCTTTTGAAATGTACCTTCATTCGTCAGCATGGTAAATTCAGCTTAAAGCTACCAATAAACTATACAAATTGATGATCAATTCTGAATGCTGTAACAACCTGTAACAGCTTCTTGCGATTGACCAGTGATGTTGTCTTTAGGGTTGTACTGTAGTAGTGTCACTGATCTTTGAGACCATGTTATATTGTCCAAATAGTGCCTTTGTTTCCTTAAGTATCTTTGGTCTTCCTCTGATTCAAGACCCTGTCTTTTATCCTAATTTCTAAGGCCCACTTGTATTTCCCCATACTACAACCCCTTTGAGGCCTGAGGCCTGATCTACAGTATACTTATGATCAAAAATGTGGATCTTGAAGACAAAACCAAAATGACTCTTATTGTCTATAAGAGTCAGTTTGATGTCTAGAGTCGCCCTGACTTTACTAGTGTCAGATTTCTATATGCAGTAATTGATCACTTATGAAAATATGAGGTAATTGTGACAAGATGTGACAGACTGCTTGCTACGATGATGGTTCATTCCCATCACTGTTCCCCCCATCCATCATCACCTTACCAGCTTGCTCAGAGGTGTTCAGTAGTGCTCAGTTGCTTTGTGTGGACAACAATCAGTTTTCATTACGGTATATTTAAATAGGCAGTACAGTACTAAAAGTAAAATTGTGTTAAAATGACACATTCTCAGTGTGCACATTGTGCACTGCATTGAGCGGGATGAGAGCAGGATGGGAGCAGGATGGGGGCAGGATGGGGCAGGATGTTGGGAAACAATTTGAAGAAGGGCCAAATGGGCGCTACGGAGTGCTCCAATATCCTGCTGAATCGCCGCTGACATCCATTGTCACGCCAGAGATCAATTACTGTATATAGGAATCTGACACTAATAAAGTCAGTGCGACTCTTGATATCAAACTGACTCTAAAGATCACCTGGAAAATTAAAGAGCAGGAATTTTTTCGGGGGTCCTCCCATATACCGGCAATAGAATTGTGTGTTGTACTCTGGTTATATTCGAATGCTCTTTGAAAGGAATTCATACATAATATGTAACACTGCACTGCCCAGTCTATATATTTCTGAGAGTGATTAAGCATGGGACGGTAAGTATATAGTATGTAGATATAGTAGATATATATAGATGTGTTTTCAAAACCCATGGACAGAGACATACCAGTCAAAATATGTCCATCTCAATGCCTTTCTGGGAATTTGCCAGGTTAAAGCTTGTGGCAAGCATGAGTTCAGAAGACAACACTATAATGAAATTCGAGCCTCTACCGGTGCCCTTGGTCAGAGATAATGTCGGACCCAATGTGCTTTTCCACTTCCAAAGTAGTGTCTGTAACAAAATTAACATGTTGGCCATTTACATCAGCCCTGTAGACATGACACCTACCTCTATGAATGATGGTAAGGTTGATCTCTGATATACGCGTACTTGAAGCTAAATATGCAATATTTAGATCACTCAGATAAGCAATTAACTTCTTTACCAGGATCAGAATTTTTGGAGACATTGGACCCTTCATTCAAGCAATGGGCAGGAGAGATGTCAAGCTTAAATCCCTTGTTTTACCAGTTCCAAACATCTTCACTTTAACAAGACCCAACAGATGTGTCTCATGCTCCTCCCAGCTTAATATCCCATCTTGAAATGAACAAGTGCTATAGTCTGTTTCTTCAGGACTACAGAGACAGTGTTGACATATTGAGGAATAATTTACAATATTGGACAGACCCTAGTATTTTCACTATGCCATTTCCCAATTATCCAAGCTCAAAATCCTCACTTCCAACCTCTCTGAGTGGTACTACTTCTCCAGCTTCAAATTTTTCGGAATCATCTACAGATGATCTAGCCAGAGTTGCTTTGCCAGAAGCTATTCATCAATGCTCTCCCCATCAGCTCTCTGTCTCCAACTCAAAGGCACCCAGACAAACAACATCATCTTTATCACTAGCACCATAACATTGATCTCATTCCAAATCATGATGGTAAGGTTCTTATCCTGACCACTTGAGTCATGGAGTCTCCACGAAATCATCCTTCTCTTGTACTTTTGATCCATGCCCAGAAGTATCTTCATGGAAGCATGATCGTATGTGTCACAAGGTTGCACAACATGAGTTGAAATGCCAATGGGTTTGCAATAGATGTCGAAAATTCTTTGCCTCTGAAAAAACCCTAGCAAAACATAGATGTAGCATAAACAGCGATATTTGCTGGACCACTCTGGTTCAATCCAACTCAGGTCAAGACAGAGTTGGCACTGTCCTGATCTAGGAACGATGGTATCATGTAGTACTCAGGAGTGAGCTTGACAACTTATTCAATTAAATTAATTAGACACAGACTTGTAATAGACTTCATTATTATAGACTTCATTATTATAGACACCATACATAAAGTTCGTAGGAGGTTACTTTACAGACATTTGCACAATATTGAAAGGTGGTTGTATGCATATAACTCTCAATGGCCATGACCTTGATTCAAGTGCTATCGATATTGTTTTTACATACGTGTCAAATTATGCATACAGTGTGTATCTGCAATAATTATATCCAAGCAGTGGAGCATCATAGTCAAATTTGGAGCTCACTATACTGAGGTACTTCGTAACAACCGGCACAAACAGCATCATAAATAAGGTTAACCTTCCCGGAACTGATCCCCACTCAATCTGAATAGCCATAATAGAGCTATTTCTTAAGTTGAAGGGTTGTAGTATAGGGTTGGAGTGTGGAAACTGTATATAAAAGCTGTAAGATGTTTCATCCAGTGCTGAAGCATCACCCACCAGTGTCAGTGACTGGCTCTAGTAACAGATGTCACTAGGTGTCACACTCAGGAAAACTGTTAAGATCGTGCACACCGTGTAACCATGCCAGAGGTCACAGAGTGTCTAAGTGCGGAAGACGAATGGGACAGTAGTGAAGTTATTAACAACACCGCTGTTACGTCGCTAGTCCCCGGAGGACGAGAGTATAGAAGGGAGGAGCTGAGTAGCAGCCAAGTCGGAGCGGCGGTATCGCCGGTGACGAGGAGCGAGCCAAAG